>JARFJB010001149.1:2257500-2507500 GCA_036346205.1 Vesta saturnalis | reverse complement strand
AAGACGATACATTGTCAACGCTTCAAAGTCTATGCTTACAATTTTCAAGGTAAAAGAATAAAGACGATCTATTGTTGAGTCGTAGCTTATGAAATTCCGAGAACAAAGACGATGCATGATTCAGACTGATTAGGTCATCTAACAAGTAAAACGTTTTTTATAAGACTACCACAATATACAGATAAAAATTGATTTAAGTAAATACACATATTATGGGAAGTTTGATGTACTTAACATACCTTTGCTGGATCATATAACATTCCTACAACTATATGTAAACATGCTCATTTCGTAGTGTTTAGTCGTAGTGCGGTTGTGGACAAGTAAAGTCAGGAAAAAAGCAATAAAATCGCTCCTTGATACCTCATGTAATAACAATATGAATAATAATTTAACATTTTGTTGTTCATGCTGTCAAAATAGTGATGGTAGTAGTAGTAGCAAAAATGAAGAGAAACAAGATGAAGGTTATTCCGACTGGTCATCATCATCATTTCAACATAGGGCTGAGGTATATAAACAGGCAGCTAATGAATACTTAATCGATTGTGCTTCCTATAAACTATCGAACGATACGCATATTGAAATTGGATACAGTACACACCTTAACCTTGCACCAGTAGTGCGTATGAGATGTGGCAACAGCGTGATATTAGACGTGAAGGAATGGAATGAACTTCTAAGATGGTATTCATACGTAGAAATACAATTTCTTCGATCCCAAGAAATTGAAAGCCAAATTGATTCGTCACATGTAAACGAGGAGGATATAATACATGAGCAAGATTACGAATCTCTATCTAGTAATCTCGGTATTTATTACAATTGGGAATTGCTTAAAGGATATGAGAGAATTTTGAAAACTGTTATGATAGAAAACTACAACTGTTGTTCGTCTACATTCACTGCCTATAGCATAGAGGAACTATTCGATTTGAAGGATATAATATGCTATAGATTGGAATTTCTTGAATCTTACAATCTGGTGTGTTTCTATGAAAAATTCATACGACAAGTGGTTGACTACCGTCGTTTTCGTGAGAAGGAATTCGGTGATGATGACATTTACAAAGACATTGATGATGTTATAAATGCCAAGTATAATATTAATTCACATAACACTGTATGCTTAATGGAAATATTGTACTATCGCCCTGCTTATCTAATGTATAGCATTTACTAAAAATAAAGTTTTTACACGATTTTAGGTATAAATACCCTACTCTATCCCCCAAGGTGAACAATGATAGGTAAGAAGCGGAAGAGTGCAGGTGGTTTAGTGAATACGCTAATCAATAAACTAACGGTGGAATTGCATTTACCCGGTTACCAGTATTGTGCTCACGGTACAAAATTAGAGAAACGACTAGCACGCGGTAACCCCGGTATTAATCAATTAGATGCGCAGTGCAAACTGCATGATATCAGTTATAGAGACTACCAAGATTTAGAAAGTCGACATAGAGCAGATAAAATTTTAGAAGAAAAAGCTTGGGAACGCTTTAAATCAGCAGACGCAACATTAGGTGAACGAGCTGCAGCTTTAGCAGTCGGTACCAGCATGAAGGCAAAGAGAAAATTTGGGATGGGGTTTAAACGTCGGTCCAAGAAGAAGAATGGTGAAAGTTTATTGCATGTACGGAAAACAATAGCTAAAGAAATGAAAGCTAACGGAGATTTCACCGATACTATAAAGTCAGCACTGTCAACGGCAAAACGTGTAGTAAAAAGGTTGGGGGGAAAGAAAAACATTAAAGTTCCTAGAGTAATTCCCTTACCTAAACAAGGAGGTGTTTTACCATTTCTTATTCCGTTATTCGGAGGATTATCAGCAATCGGTGCTTTAGCTGGCGGTGCATCGGGAATTGCCAAAGCAGTCAATGATGCAAAAAATGCCAAAAAATTGCAAGAGGAGACATCGCGCCATAATCGTATGATGGAATCGATCGCTGGTGGCGCATTCTATCTAAAACCATACAAATCTGGAGGTGCATTATACTTAAAACCGTTTCCAAAAAACTGAGTAGATTACCCGAAAGAGCTTTAACAGATATTGATTTAAAGGAATACACAAAAGGTGTACCATACTTTAGGGGTATTTTTATGAGAGATAGCCTGCCTAAATTACCACATAAAAATGAATCTGGAATCATCAACTTAGATAGTCAGAGTGGACCGGGTACACATTGGGTTTGCTACAAAAAGCGTGGTGAAAAGGTATGGTATTACGATAGTTTCGGTAATCTTCGACCACCAGTTGAAGCAATTAACTACTTTCGGGGATGTAAAATTTATTATAATTACAATCAAGATCAGGAATTTAATAGCATTATTTGCGGGCACCTATGCCTACAATTTCTATATAAATAATCGACATAACCTTAAATTTTCTCAGTTATGTCAATAACATTCAGTTTAGAAGGTGTTGGTAACATAGCTAGCTGCAACTTCTACCCACCGATAGAGCTAGATTTGGAGAAGAAATACGTTGTTGGATTGGTGGGATTTTACGGGTGCAACAGCATTAGAAACATTTATACGGGCAACGATAGATTTTATTTTAGAACAAATTCATCTCATTTGCGATTGATTAATATTCCACACGGTGCCTATGAGTTAGATGAAATTAGTGCTTACTTGAAATCAAAGATACCCACAGAAAAATTTTTCATTAGGGCAAACAACAATACGCTTAAGTGTGAGATAAACAGTTCATTTGAGATCGATTTTACTAAAGAGAGTAGCATTGGCCGCATGCTCGGGTTTGAGCCTAGAATACTAAAAGCGAATGTTCTCCACACATCTGCGTTAGACATCCAAATAATTAAACACACTAATCTGCATGTGGAGTGCAACATTATAAAGGGATCTTATCGAAACGGTAAACCTGCAAAGGTAATATACGAAATTGACGTTTCCGTACCCTCAGGCTATCGTTTGGATAAAGTTCCAACCAACACTCAATATTTAGAAATAAACACAGACATAATCAGTAATATAACAATCAAATTGACAAATCAAAAGGGTGAGTTAATAGACTTTGGTGAAAGTGAACCATTCACGGTACGCTTAGAACTAAAAGAACATGGGTCTGCGAATTAATCACAGGACATCTTCATACAAAAGACCCAATCAACCCTCATTGCAGTTAACATCTGCAGAGAAATACTTTTTAACATCAATTGGATTGAAAGTTCTGAGTGACCAAACCATTAAACGTGTTTCAAAGCGTACATTTTAATAGAATTAATGTATCTCTAACAAATGTTAAATTTGTTATGTGTAAGAGACCTTGAATGAAATTTACTTTAATGTCTATCTCTTTTCCTCAATGATATGTTGCGCTTACACACGTGAAGCTGAACGCATTTGTTTTATTGAACAATGGGTTTTCTTTGTTACTAATGCATTTACATTCTTAAAAATTTGTAGGAATGTATAAAAAAATGTAATATTCAAGCTAATAAAGACTTTATTTGTATAAAACACACAATGCATCAGCATTCTTAAAAATTATTTTTAATCACTTTAAAACTTGCCAAAACTACATCGCATAATTAGTAATACTTAATAGACTTTAATGAAAATGTGTATGAAGAAAAAGGATTCGCTATAAATAACAATAGGTTTTCATTCAAAAGTATGTATGTAATTTAAAAAATGCAATATTTAATGTGAACAAGGATTTTCTTTGTATAACAATGAAAGCTTTTATAGTGCCTTCTTGAAATATAAAGTAAACAAACTGTAAAAGGCATAATTAATAACAATTAATTTAAAAGTTTGAGAAAAAATTTATATAAAAGACATCATCCCTTTAGTAAATCTTTAATTACTCATCAACCCTCATTGCATCTACACAATGACTGAATCATTAAACATCTTTCAAAACGTACATTTTGATGATGCTATAATTAAATCAGATATTCACACCTATCTTCCGTATGGCTCTTCTAAGTATGGACCTTCCGAAGAAATACGCATTTTAATTCAAAGTCAGGATCTAATTACAGCTACTTATGATAGTTTTCTGTACATAGAAGGTATGCTGAAGAAAGAAGATGAAGGAAAATCATGCAACTTAACCAATAATTTCCCCAACTTCCTTTTCGAAGACATTCGTTATGAGTTAGGCGGTCAAAGAGTGGACGTTTGCCGAAATCCCGGCATAACATCTACACTTAAAGGATATATTTCTTATACGACAAGCAAGAGCAAAGCATTAAGCCATTTGGGGTGGTCACCAAAGAATGATGAACCATTACAAGTAGAATTCGATGAGGGAAATGGCGAAAAATCCTTTACAGTATGCATACCATTGAACCACATATTTGGAATAATGGAGGATTATCGTCAAGTGATCGCGAATATGCGTCAAGAGTTGATTTTAATTAGATCTAAAAGCGATACAAACTGCTACTATGGTGACGTTGATGCGGAAATAACCCTAAATAAAATTCAATGGAAAGTAGCACACTTAACCCTTAGTGATGCCGCGAAACTGGACTTGTTTGAAGGAATAAATAAGAATTCTGTTGTTACTGTTCCATTTCGTCAATGGGAGTTATATGAATTACCTGCTTTAAAACAAGCAACCTCTAATATATGGCCAATAAAAACGTCAACGCAACTAGAAAAACCACGCTGGATAATTGTTGCATTCCAACAAGGTAAAGGGTACACAAAGTCTGCAAGAGCCGGAAATTTTGATCACATTAACATCAGGAACCTTAAAGTACATCTGAATTCAGAGTATTATCCCTATGAAGCAATGCATTTGAACTTCAGTGCTAACCAATACATACCTGCCTATCGCAATTTTTTGAACTTCCGATGTGACTACTATGATGAAGATAATACAGATGCGTTATTCAACTACACCGAATTCAAATCATGTCCAGTATTTGTAATGGACTGTTCTAAGCAGAATGAATCCTTAAAAAACTCAACAGTAGACATCAAATTGGAAATGGAATCTCTAATACCTTTCGATAATGGAATCGTTGCCTTTTTCTCCACGATGCTATTGTGCAGTACAACCCACTCACCGGAGAAGTGAAAAAATTATAATCTGTATTATATAAATAAAAATGTTGTAATTATTCGTTTAGTTTCATTTCATCCATCAAAGATGAAAGTAGTTGCGCAGAAACAAAAACTACCAATTCAAAATCATGACTTTGATGAAAAGTTTGGTACTTCAAAACATGGCGATTTACTTCCTAATAGTATACGTGGCATTATATGTGGCCCCTCCAACTGCGGCAAAACAACGCAATGATTAGTTTGCTTACTGAGAAAAACGGTTTGAAATTTAAACATGTATACGTATACTCCAAATCATTAAATCAAAACAAGTACAAACTTTTACAGGAAATCCTACTTCCGATAAAGGATATAGGTTACTTTACGTTCAGTGATAATCAAGATGTGATTGAGCCGAATTGTGCAAAAGCAAACTCTATCTTTATCTTTCATGATATCGCCTGTGAAAAGCAAAATAACATAAGGGCATATTTTTCTATGGGTAGACATAACGATATTGATTGTTTCTATTTGGGTCAAACTTACAGTAAAATTCCAAAGCAATTAATTCGTGACAATGCGAATCTAATTATATTATTTGAGCAAGATGAATTAAACCTAGAACATGTGTATGAGGATCATGTAAGCCCCACCATAAGCATGACATTGTTTCGGGATATGTGTTTAAAGTGCTAGATAGATCCGTTTGGGTTCATAGTCATAAATAAGGATGCTGAAGTCAATAATGGTCGCTATAGGAAAAGGTTTGATGAATATATAATGCCTTAGCCTGATTTCAGTGGTTTAGTAGTTACACATCCGTTTAGGTATTAACAGCCATTTTGCTACAATGGATAATAAGGAGATGATATTAAAGCGAAAAATTATTCAGGCTCGTAAAATAATACAGCAGAAATACAACAGTCTTAAAACTACCCGCATTGATAATGAAAGAACGTTTGAAAGTACTTATAAACCTCTAATAGAACCCCTAACTGAAATAGTGAATAAAATGCATCCTGATAAGAAAACAAAGGAGTCCGTTAAACCCAAAAACTCGCCTTTGTTCATATTTCGAAGAAAACATGCTACTACTAGCCCGCTAACACACTCATTAGCAACGAAGACAAGCCCCCCAGCTCAACTTCCGCTGTTTCAAATAAATCCCCCTCCTCGTACACCACCTTTCCTAGAAACATCTGTTGTAGGAGAGATTACTACCGAGGAAGAAGAACCTCTTAGCATCACAGATGATTCCTGTAATGAACCCATCTCTGAAGAATTTCTCGAGCAGTACCACGAATTACCTCGTATATATGTTGAACGTATTATGAGGGATCTTGAAGGTGCTATTGATCACACTTATGGAGTCCACTACGACGCCAAAACAGACAAATGGGCAATTGGTAATACCCCCATCACAATTAAAGGAAAGGATGTGATCATTAATGGTGTCACGTATAAAGGGACTCCAGGTTTATATGATCTGCTTATTATGAATGAACCCGATTTAAATCTAGCAAATTCAAAGGATAGAAAGAATTATAAACGTATTTTAGTAGCTACGAATGCTGCAAGGCGAGATTATGATGTAAGTGGACAGATTCGAGGAAGCCGCAGCAAAAAGTATACACAAATAATTAAACCCTTGCTGTCATCACCTTCAACTCAGGGAGGTGGAGCTATGTTTTTTAAGGAATTAACAAACAGGCCGATTGAATATAAGTATTGGAATGATGTACATGAACTAATTCGTGATCTAGAAGTATTGTGGGCAGAAAAATTGGCTGGAAACACCGGTGTCGTAAACGATATAATATCAATTGTAGAGGAATTGTATGAAGATGGATACATTGAAAGACCAAACACTAGTTTTCTGAACAATATAAATCAGACTGCATTGATGTCGACATATCATAACTAAAATTCCTCTTGATAAATTTGGACGGTCACATGCCCAGTATCAATTTAAGAAATTAACCCCTCAGTTTCAACTTATTGATGATAATCAATTTGATATTGAGAATAAGAGACTCAGCAATGTGGCCGATCCCATAGATCCTCAAGATGTCATCACCAAGCAATACTATTTATCGACAAGGTTGAATTTGGATGGAAACCGTTTGACCCAGTTGACGGATCCGGAAGAGGATGGTGATGCTATAAGTAAAGGATACCTTGATTTTTGTCTGCAAGCAATTCAGAAAGCTGTTAAAGGGAACTTTAACGCTTATCTAGTGTTGGAGGAAAAACTACATCAACTTAAAGAAATTGTGGATTATGTCCAAATTACAACTCGTCAATGAATTGCACAAACCCGCAAGAAAAAATTTTAAACGAAGGCGCACAATAATTAAGGGATATGATGACCTCTGGCAAGCAGATTTGGCCGAATTTAACACATATGCCAAACAAAATAAGGGCTACAAGTATATTTTAGTAGTTATTGACTGTTTTTCGAAATACTTGTGGACCAAAGGATTAAAAACAAAACGGGCTTGAAGTTGCCAAGGCCATGCAGGCAATCTTCAAAACGGGTCGGAAACCTTCCAATTTGCAGACAGATGCAGGAAAAGAATTCTACAATGACCATTTCACTAAACTAATGCAGCGTTATGGAGTCAACCATTACTCCACCTATAGTACAAAGAAGGCAGCAATTGCGGAACGAGTGATCAGGACCGTTAAGTCTGCCCTATACAAGTCATTCAGCCTACAGGGTAAATATAAATGGATTGATACAATTGACACCGTAACGATGGATTATAACAATCGTAAGCATAGAACTACAGGAATGAAGCCCAAAGATGTCGGTAATCATACAAAGCTAGAGGCTTACACTCACATAAAAATAGTTGATAGGAATCGTTATTGTGTGGGTGACATAGTACGAATCAGTAAGTTTAAAAGTATTTTCTCTAAAGGATACACCCCCAATTGGTCAAGTGAACTATTCAAGATTGTGAAAGTTTGCATTACTAACCCAACCACCTACATGTTGGAGGACATGAAAGGATCACCTGTACTGGGAGGCTTTTATGAACACGAATTACAGAAAACAAAGTATCCGGATGTGTACCTTGTGGAAAAAATGCTTCGCTCCAAGAATAACAAGTTATTCGTAAAGTGGTGGGGATTGGATGAAAGATCATGGATCAATAAAGACGATTTAGTTTTATAATATAGCTGTAGGGATTATAACTTTTAGATGAATTATAATTGTATTTATTTAAATATTACATCATCTTATATAGTAAACCTAAAGTATTTCTATAATCGTTTAAATTACTAGACGGCCATATTCCCGAATCTGGTCCACATCTCCATCCCAAGCAGGAATCACCTTTCTCAATGTTTTCCAAAATCCAGCGGTAAATTTTGTGGTGTTCCTCTTTTTCCCACGGTTGAAACTTATATGAAATGTTTTGTTCTAATAATACTTCAATTAAAATAGCAAGGCACTTGTAATTAGCATAATATGCTGCTGTCTCGATACATTCACTTATAATAGAGGAAGTGTCTTTATAAACAATATCTTGTACGCTAGCATTTGTACACAATGAATCACCCCATAATAACTTGTATATGTACATTTTAAGGGGTATGTCACCAAGTAAATTCATGCCATCTAAAATCCTATTTACATCATTAGAGGTTAACGAACCTTTATCTGTACACAAGTTCGTAAAACTTTTAATGGTATTATCTAAGCTAATTTTTCTATCAAATAATGTCTTAATAATTACTTCATTTGCACGCTTTGAGCTTATAGCACACCAGTTAAAACACTCATCGGGAATAACAATATTTTGCAATATATTCAATATAAATGTATAGTTTTCAGGAGAGGTCAAAGAACGCTTCAGGTAGTTTTTGTAGATTTGATCACTACTGCACTGCAGCTCTTCCTGCAAGCTGTCCTGAAGACTGCTCATTGTTTACTGAAAGTTGTACCCCCAGGGTCTAATATCAGTGAAATCAAAATTTACTAAGTGTTTATCATCATAAGGATTGAGTATGACTTTATTTTGTTTAATGGTAAACACATCATGTTTCTTTGATCTTATGAGGTGTTGATAGCGCCTTATTACGCCACCATCAAATAAAACCTGTTTATAATCATTAATCGTGATCTGCCTCACGCTTGCGCGGGTAGAACCCTTTGATTTTTTTACAACCTTTTCATCAACCGCGTAAGCATACATTTTTGCGCAAAGTCCTACAAATTCAACCATAATTTCGCCATGATTTTCATCTTTCATTAAGCCGGGGACCTTTTTATTTACTAATGGGAGTCCAAAAATGTTGTCGGGACTATAATCAGATGTATCGAATTTATCAATGTCCTCTTTAATACATTCATAGATATCGGGAACCGAAAAGGCGTATATGAGACTATTCGTATCCGTGTACAAGAGCTTAGCATTATTATGGAACTTGGGTACCGTGTAACCGTAATGAAAATTATATAAAAAAGTTTTTGAAACGTCTAAAACACTGAATCCCGCATATATAGGTTTATTGAAATATACTTCAAGCTTATTCATTTGAATGATAAGCATATCATTGTCAAATATTGCACAACTATGAAAATTTGGTTTTGATATGTAAGCACGAGCACCATAGCGACCCTCCCATTTCGTTACTAACCGTATGTCCTTATGTTTACGTACATTTTCCATCAGCTTCCCGAAAACACTATTAATCATTAATTTATAGAAATTTTTATCGAATTCATTTTGAGATTGCTGACGCATGGCTGTATTTAAATCTATATATTTTTTTAACCACGGACACTGTTTAAAACGTAATATACGGTGTACTTTTACCAACTTTAATCCATATTTTAAATATACTTTCAAATTTCTATAATGAATTACATAATTACGTTTTGGATACAGGGTAAGCAGTAATTTTTTCATTTTGGAATCAGGCGTGGGTGGAACCATATGTTCGGGTGCCAGCGGTAGATCACTGTGACTCTCATGTAATTCTATAGGATAGTCTAGATCACACTCGACTATATACCCAATTTCCGAATCATCAGGATGGTTTATTAAATCTAGACTTTCAAAATTAGCCTCATCAACAAAAGAAAAATCACCAAATGGTAGAAATTCTGACATGGCGGCTCCATATAAATTATTCACGTCGTAGTACATTAAATACACACTTTCGGAGGTGGGATCAAATTTTTCCCCCATGTACTTATTGTTAGCTTTAGCATACCGATTTGAACATTGAGCTACACCACCTCTAATCCCTCTTTCAATAAACATTAGCATATCAATGTCTGTAAATAATTCTAACCTTACTTGTGTAATTTTAAGCATAGCATCGAATGCTAAACCGGGAGCTGTATAATAGTGCAGAGGATCAAGCTCGTAAGTACTTATACAAGTTTGCCGAAAGTTCTCGAAAATATCTGCTAAAAGTAGTACGTCTGCTTTTAGATACAAATCCGAGTACTCCCCTAACGATTTAATACTAAATTTGTTCCACACGTTAACCGCATGCGCAAAACTCTCATCACTGATTCCCTCATTATTAAGATGACTGAAAAATGCTTCTTTAGGAGGGAGCGTGGTCTCATTCAATTTATCCCACGTATCAATATACTCATAAGGAAACACACCTTTGCGAACTACTAGAGAAAATTCCTCCTCAGTGTTGCAACTAGCGCGGGAAATAATTTTTTTACTATCCTCCAAATAGTCTGACAACTTTTCAATACTACTGCTCATAAATCTGAAAGAGTCAATAAATCTAAACTTAATTTTGGTACCTTCCATTACCTTCGTAAAAGAGATATATCTTTCTTTGTTTATGGGTAGCAGTGAAATCAAACCGGGAACACTAGCCAATTCTCTAATGATGAAATGAGAATCATAACCTGATAAATTATGGAATACAATTGGCAGAATGTGGGAGTCTGTATAGTTTAGGTTACATACCTGGTGCGCTGCCCCCCGAAATGCTCCCGTACGATGATTATGGTCTCTAACTTTTATATCAGAAGTAGTAAATGGTTTCCGACAAATGTGACAAATCGTGGCGCTTTCAAATTGCTCAACCTGACTGAGACTTAAAGTACCCATTGGAATAATTTGATTGATTATTTCGGTAGCCCAATGTGCAATACTTTGAAGCTCGTTAACAAACCATTGAATGCAATCCTTTCCTCTATAAAGACTAAATCGGGATAAAGAATCATCATATGAACACTTCAAATAGTAAGCAATACTGAAAGGTGTGTGTTTGGAGTGAAAAAGAGTATTACCTTCGATACCATTTGCACACTTCTCTAAAATACTTTCTAAATCGGCATAAATGACAAATGGCACCTTTTCTTGGAATGCGAAATTTTTGAACTGTAAATTCATTTCCGCTTCGGTAGGTAGCCTAGTAGAGCATTGATTAAGTTGATTGCAATATGTTAAATGTTTTCCTAAAGCTACATCAGACGAAAAATGATTCAAACACCGGTTACAAAGTACTTTCTTACGACCATGCTTTGATATCTGTTTTGAAAATAAAGCTGACATATTTTTAATCCATGTGAAATGGTATACAGTGTTATCCGCGGCAGAAAGTATTAAAAGATTTATGGGTTCTCTATCGCTTTGATGATTACTCAATACAAATGGTGCAACTTTTTTACCATTTATGCAATACAAATTAATTGCGAGGTTGTTTAGATTCTCAAATTTTTTTACATCATCCAACTGAATGGGGAAGTGAATTGAATCAAAATTCAAAACATCTCTAAAATGAGGATAGCTAGAAGTTCGGTCTGATTTTTGTGAAGTAGGGTATAATGCTGAAACAACAGCCCACAGGAAGCAAAACTCATCGTTATTTTTAACATTAACAACAGCATGCTTTACTTCTATGAAGCGAGGAACTTTAACATAGGTTGAATGACCGCCTCTAAATGGGACATAGCTATTAATATTTACTTTTAAATGTAAGACTTCATGTACTGCCCAACCGGAATCCCTTTCAGAAAACTCCTCTAATTTTATCCGTAACTTATCATACACGTTTTCATTGTACCAGACACGTATATTGGTTGAAATATCAATAACGCAATTTTTTGTGGCAAAAGTCTTCAACTCAATATTATGATTTTGGGGTTGCATGAAATTGCAGCCTAAGACCACATTTACCTTTAGCATAGATTGCCTTAACATTATTTTCACCTTACGTGCAAAACTATTATATGTATTTAGTAAAAATATCAAAGGGTCCTTAATGTTTGACATATTGATTATAATTCCTGTTAGCAACCTACCATTAAAACATGAGTCTAGGGGGTACCAACGTAATTTATGCATACCTTTTTTATTGATAATTCCACTACTAACTTTCCCTGAAGCGTTCTTTAACCGTCTCAATCTAACCAGATAGCACTTGAGCAATGCTAAATTGCTCTCAAGTTTAAGCAAGCTTTCATTGGTCTCATAATAAATTTTATGTTTAATTATATCTTGCAATAGCTTAGCATAGACTTTGTTAACTATACGAATGTGCCTGGCAAATTCCTTTTTTTGTTTTCAATAAAGGAACAATGCGCTTTGTTAAATTAACCATCTCACTACTACTTGGCATACTCATAGCTAGCAATATGAAGCACACACGTAATAATGAACTTTTAACAGCTTGCTCTTCACAATGGTTCTAGACACGATTGTAAAAATATGATGCACAGACAGATTAAGCAATAATAGTTACTCTTTACGTTTAACAAATTGCTCTCCGGTTTACAATAAAACTTCTAGTCACGATTGTATAAATATGATGCACACACTGGTGAGTAATAATAGTTGCTTTTTACTTTAGGTAATTTGTTGTTGTGACGATTGTAATGTATCGACTGACGTGGGACTGTTCTTTATCTACTTATATAGAGATAAGATCGGGTAAGGTCGGATAAGTTCGGATCACCTTTTCATAAGCTACGACTCAACAATGAATCGTCTTTGTCCTTTTACCTTCAAAATTGTAAGCATAGACTTTGTGAACAATGTATCGTCTTTATTCTTGATTTCCTAGAATAGAAGTGTATTTAACAATCTATTTTCAACCTGAACAATGGAATGTCTTTGTTCTCTCGTATGACCTTGAAAATTGTAAGCATAGACTTTGAAGCGTTGACAATGGATCGCCTTTATTCTTGATTTCCTAGAATTGAGATAACAATTTATTTTTAAAATAACGGAACAATGGATCGTCTTTGTTCATTTCTCAGAGGTGTGACCTTGTAAACATAAACTTTAAATCGTTGACAATGGATCGCCTTTGTTCTTGAAAACTGATTTCTCAGAATCGAAGTGTATTTAGATAACAATCTATTTTTATAAATCAACCAGAACAATGAATCGTCTTTGTTCATTTCTCATGTAACCTTTGAAAATTATAAGCATAGACTTTGAACCGTTGACTATGCATCGTCTTTGTTATTGATTTCTTAGAATTGAGATAACAATCTATTTTTTAGAAATTATAGCGGAACAATGAATCGTCTTTGTTCTTTTGCCTTGAAAATTATAAGCATAGACTTTGAACAATGGACTCCCTTCTTGATTTCCTGGAATTGAGATCTGTAATCTATTTTCGACCTGAACAATAGACCGCCTTTTTCGGGGGAAACGGTTGCGAAACGGTTGGGAAACGGACCCCCTGTTTAAGGAAACGTCTACCTGTTTTTAGGAAACGGCTGCCTGTTTTTAGGAAACGGCTACCTGTTTAGGGGAACGGCTACCTGTTTAGGGAAACGGCCACCTGTTTAGCTCACTTGAGGGGCGTGGCATTGCTTGAAACATGCACCTCAGGGCTCTTGATTTCCTAGAATTGAGATAACAATCTATTTTTAAAATAACTGAATAATGGATCGTCTTTGTTATCAGAGGTGTGACCTTATAAGCATAAACTTTAACTCGTTGACAATGGATTGCCTTTGTTCTTGAAAGAGATGTATTTAGATAACAATCTATTTTTATAAATCAACCAGAACAATGAATCGTCTTTGTTCATTTACCTTGAAAATTATAAGCATAGACTCTCAACAATACCTCGTCTTTGTTCATGATTTCTCAGAATTAAGATAACAATTTATTTTTATAACTCGACCACAAGAATGAATCGCTTTTGTTCTTTTACCTTGAAAATTGTAAGCATAGACTTTGAAGCGTTGACAATGCATCGCCTTTGTTATTGATTTCCTAGAATTGAGATAACAATCTATTTTTAGAATAACGGAACAATAGATAGTCTTTGTTCTTTCATGTGGCCTTGAAAGCATAGACTTTGAACCGTCGGCTTGAACAATGCATCATCTTTGTTCTTGATTTCCTAGAATTTCAGAATGACTCAGCCAAAACAATAGATCGTCTTTGTTCTCTCATGTGGCCTTGAAAGCATAGACTTTAAACAATGGGCCCCCTTTGTTCTTGATTTCTCAGAATAGGGCGTGGCCTTGAAACATGCACAGACTTGCTTGAGACCGAGGGCAATGACCTTCAGGACAATCAACAATCTAGTAACTTTTCTAGTGACCTTGAAGGACTCGTGCAAGCATGACCTTGAAGAGGCGGGGTTACCTACCACGTGGCAGAGGTGACCTTGAAGATGATGACCTTGATAAACCGTGTACTTGGACGTAGGCAATGTGATGACCTTGAGCAGAAACACTCGTAGAAAAAGTATAGTAGAAAAGTGGGACAGGAGTGCCATAGCTATACTACTTGTGTGTGTGTGTGTGTGTGTGTGTGTGTGTGTGTGTGTGTGTGTGTGTGTGTGTGTGTGTGTGTGTGTGTGTGTGTGTGTGTGTGTGTGGGTGTGGATGTGTGGGTTGGTGAGTGTGGTACGTGTGTGTGTGTGTGTGTGTGTGTGTGTGTGTGTGTGTGTGTGTGTGTGTGTGTGTGTGTGTGTTGTGTGTTGTGTGTAAATCAAATAAAGTTTTAATGAGATTAAATTTGTTATTATTAAAACAAGATTAATATTCTGTTATATTTTTACTAGTAGCTATTTCTAGCCTTAGTCTTCTTGGCATGGAGTGTATTATATGCAGTTCTACGTTATCTTGCTTACACCATTGCTTAAGAGTATTTGCAGGATGAGCAGGATAGTACAGCTGTCTTGGGCAGAGGCTTGCTGTAAGGCGGTAGCATCACATTCTCTAATATATTACTTTAATTTGCTGCACCAAACCTTCCTTCAATTTCCCAGCATATTCCAGTATGGTGATAGCTTGTGCGCCCCCACAGATTAACGGACGGTCTGCCTTATTTGTTACTATTATTTACGTATTTCGCTTCATTTCTGGAGATCTGTATCATTCTTAGGAAGAGCGAAAACTTTTCCCTTGGAAAGGGCTACATTTTCACAAAATTGCGGTTCCTAATAAATCTAATTAAGAGCATTTAATGGCCTACAAGGCTTCTGCTCTTGGGTTAGCATGACTTCTTTTACCGCATCGTTGTATTCTAGTTCACTTTTATTCATTGACTTGCTGTTTGCCGCAAACCGGGAGAATTTGTTTCGATTAAAGCAGTTCTTGGATTTTCGAAAGGATGGTTTCTTAGATATTGTAACAAATTACTGTCTTTTTAGAAGAAGTTCTGATAAAGCCCGTCCCTTGTTTTTGGTTCATGGTTCGTTCATTTTCCATTTCTTCGCGTTCATTACAACTGCTTTATTTACTGCAATTCTTTACCATTTGTCAAGTTTTGCTATACTTCGTATTTTATCGGCTTGCAAAAGTTTTCTTGCCATGTTGACCGTTATACATTTTTTCTCAAAGATAATTAATAAACATCACTTTGACAAATCAAGGTCTAATTTTAACAAAACAAATATTGAATTGACATGTATCAGCTTTATATAGCCAAAACTATACATTGAAACGTTAATTCACATAAAAAAATTATATACAAGAGAATATTTATTTTTTTTATGTGGATTTACAATATTGATGTAAATCCACATAAAAAAAATTTTTTTTCGTATACTATCGTACAACGCAAAAAACTACCGTCCAAAACTTTCTAATTATACATGCATCTTTACTGATGCAGCATGAGTAAGATAAGTGTTTCGAGATCTCATTCTCACCAAATAGGTTTGCTATCTGAAGACTAGAAGGGTATAAATTCTAGCGCTAGATTTTAAAGTTTGCACTGGAAAATTTATACGTCACATATATTAAAGATTGCCTACATCACTGATGTAATGTACAAAAAACAAATATCAAAGTAATATGTAGAATATACACCATTTTTACCAAAATTCAGCTTGATTATATAAAACTTGCCAGAAGTTACCCTAAAATATAATTTAACCGGATCACTAGGTCCCAACACTGTTCATTTTTTACTTTTTCTCCAAGCACATAAAGGATGCTGCATCGCAATTAAATGATAATCCCATGTACAATACATAATAAGCGAAATGAAAAAATAGTTAAACTTCCACATTTCAATAAACATGTCAGATAGTTTCAGTTTAAACACTGTAATGTAAATACAGAATTAAGAATCCTAAAATTAGTAAGTCTTCTACTAATTATTATTATTTGCTGTGCTCAATTAGTTTTGATTTCACTTATACTCTATTCGGGGTGTACTTTGAGTGTTACGGACAAAAATTGTAAATTGGGGGTAACGGATAACGGGTCGGTAGCTCAATGGAAAAAAGGGCGTGGGCGAACTAGGATAGCTCATAATACGTGAGACACAATGAGGATAAGTCTTAAATCAGGAAAAATATGTGACATGAACTACACCTTAAAATGATGGCCTAACAGGAAACCATAATGTTCACTCGAAGTGAAAACACTCACCTCTAGCTGAAATTTTACTTCAAAACCATCTCAGCAAAGCAAATCTGCTACACTTAAATAAAGTCTTAAGCTTCATTTAAAATCTACAAAAATTTCGAGAACAACAAAACAAAATGCATTATATATAAACCTCCAAGTAAAATTATTTGCTCAATTTAACTAAAGAAGTAACTGGTCAACACCGTCATTAAATATTTAATTTAAAATGAGTATTCGTCAGAACAAAAATAAACAAAATGCTATCAAATATTTTAAGGTTTTTATAATTTAATAAACGTCACTTGAAATTCATAAAAATAAATGATCAAAACTTACTTGACATTTCGGAATGATAATAGCTTTAAATTCGGCAACGTAAAATTTGTGGCAATAAACTCAACGTGCTTTTTAATTTGGTGAAGGTAAAAAACCCAAAAAAAAAAACTACCTATATCGCAATGGAAAGAAAGTATACATATGCATAAACATTATCAACAAGCATATTAATATACAAGACAAGTTCTGATCTTAAGTGCATACCTATGTCAAGATTTGTAATTTTTGCTGATAAAATTTAGTTTAACGCCTTTTTAGTTTAAAGTACATGTCACTAGCACCTGTGTGCTTCTTAAATTAACTGTGAACTCACCATATACAAAATTATGAACTAAAAATAAATTTCAAACGCATTGAATGTAAGTTAGGACTAGGCATCGCGTAGACTGGGTACCTGATAGAACTCTCTGAAGACAGTTATGATTCGTAGCAAAATGAATAGGAAAAATTAAATGAAAATTTACACTGATTTTTAAATAAACCCAAATTGGATAATTAATGCCACAGGCGCGTCCACAATCGAGACTTCTGGGAATCAGGTCCTTGCAAATATTAACCGATCTTAAAAAACAAGAATTATTCAATAAAATAATAACTGAATTTCATTTCAAATTGTATTAAACATTGAACTACAAAACAAATCTTAACTTAAAATTTAATCGGCAGCTATTCTCGATTCAAACTATTTAAGACCAGTTTAAATCGTAACATTGTTAATGAATACCTTTGCAACACTAAATGACAAAAAATGCAAACTATACGTTTAGTATGAAAATATAAACTTTCACCATTATTACACATAATAAAATACTTATCTTTTTTGGGTTTTTTAATGGTGCATTTTTATATTATACAATCTAAACGTTTCGATAGCACTTACAGTTATCTTGGTCAGTAGTAATATCTATTAAAATTGTTAAAGATTTTTGAATTTTGTGAAAGTTGGAAAATTAAAATATAAACATTGGCCTGCTATTAATATAACAATTTGAGAAACGTATAAAACCAACTAGACGTAACCTTAAAGAAACACTAGTTCTTAATGATGGTACTGCTTTTCTCCCTTTCATAGCTAATGTTACAGGTATAATTGAAAAAATCCTAAAATAATATTGCAGTAGGAATTTTTTTAAACCTACAAGAAAAATTAAAGAATTATATGTTATCTACGTAGCTTTGACACAAGACGTAAAGAACATATGAGATTTTGTAAATAAGGTCAACCAGAGAAGTCTGCGGTAGCTGACTATGCCTTAAACAATCTAAATCATGACATTATGTTTTACAATATGGAAATATTGTCAAGACATACTCATTGTTATGTTCGTTTACAACATGTATCTATTGAGATATACACAACCTGATAATTTTAATAGATAAGAAGAGAATCTCCGTTGAAATAGGTTTTGACACCTTATAATTAAAAAAAGCATAATGACACGTGTTGATTTTTATTTTAATTTTGACTTTTGCTATGTCTAGGTTTTTTGCTGTGTTTTTTCTAGACCTTGCAGCAAATGCTTTACCAATTATATGTTAAATAATCACATCATTATAATTTAACATAAGTAGTTGAAATTAAAAAATTACATAAAACGTTCTGCATTATGCTTTTAATTTTTAATAGCACTTGCAATTATTATTAAGAAAGCTTTTTTTTGTTAGATTTAACTGGATTATTTTAATTGATGTTATGTTCATATTTGTGAATGCTTCTATCATTTTCAAATTGAAGTTTTTTACAACTTTACACTTACATCATTACTTGATTAAATTTCGTTAAATGTGATTTTTGGCAGACATTTTTCATTGTTAGCCTTCAACCGTTAGATGGTGTTCTGATTTGTCATCTTTAAGACAGTTTAACAATATTTAATTTTTAATGATCTATTTATTTCTTACTAAAGATTTAATTCTATAGTTGGGTTTATACGTTTGTCAATCTGTTATATTAATACAGGCTGATGTTCATGTTTTAATTTTTCAACTTTCACAAAATTGTTTCAACATCTTTAACAATTTTAATAGCGATTACTACTGACGAAGATAACTGTAAGTGTTATCGAAACGTTTAGATTGTATAATATAAAAATACACCATTAAAACCATTAAAAGGTAAGTATTTTATTATACGTTTAGTGAATAAAAATTATTATTAACTTTATTAAATACATAAGTAAAGGTTTTTGCACGACTATGCTCTATCTGGTTGTTTACCTCGTCTGTTTCCACGACAGTAAGTTGCCAACGGTAACTATCTTAACGTTCTAGAACGGTAAGTAAATTTATTTATTTTTAAATAATAACAATTTTTATAATTTACCTATTAACTTAAATATTGAAAGTACAATTATTACAATTTCCAATTGTCACCGGAAGCTTATTGTGGAAAACAGATGAAAAAATTTCAGTACCATCTACTGGAACCTCGTGCGACTCTTGTGGGTGAGTTTCCTTGTTGCTACAACTAATGTACACTTTCCAATAACCAGATTAGTGCATTTCCCATTTCGATATTTCAGAAAGAAATGAAATGATTTTGCATTTTTTGGACGGAGATTTTTATATTTGTAATATATGTCCAAATAGTTAACTTTATTATGTGCAATGTTAATAACAACAAGTGATCGCAGAATATTTGTCTTTGTTTGGGGTATGATTAAGTAGTTTCACTTTTTTACACGCCCACGTGGAGGCGTGTTTTTTGTCGGTCGTTTTTTGTCGGCTTTTTTTATGCACACGTGCGTATCGTATTTTTTTTTCTGTTATTAATTAGGATCTGTTTTTATCAACGGAGATTGCATAATTACTATTACACTTCTTTTAATCCCATCTACCGATTTGACCTAATTTATTTATTATTAATAAATGTGTTTACAAATATTTTAAAAATTTGCTGCTGCAAAAAACGTTAAGGTCTAAATGTTAGATGAAATAATAATAATCATTTCTACCCTAGCGTTTGATATAGGCAGATTCTGTATCTAAGCGGTTAGCTCCTTTACATTCGAAAATCATGCCTGATTTATTTGTATGTTCAATTACTCACACACAAATTACTTTAAGATAAATAAATGAGCGGCAATTAAGTAAGCAGGTAATTAGACATAATTGAGATATACATCAAGACTATTGTTGTTAATGCACGATACACGTGTTGGTTTTAGTAAATATTTAAAAGACAACAGCAAAATAGGATTATCTTGATGGAGATAAGCACGATAAAACGGAATAGAATATACTAGTGATTGCAGATTTTTTTCACAGAAAATTTTTCTGCAATAGAAGTTCCTCATGCACTGAACTTGTTACGGAACTCTTAATTAAAGCAACTAAGCTAGTAAAAACGCGTTTATTTATCAGAGCAGAATGGTTGAAAAACAAGTATTATACAGTAACTTGATTATTTTATCATTTAGAATTAAGTGTATAATAAAAACTTATTTACAAGAAATCAAGCATTAGTAAACTATTATTTAATCTAAAATATAGAAACATTAATGTATAAAGTTCATACACATCCGAATGGTAACCCTACAGTATTGTTTTACTGTACCGGAACCATCTAGAATTTTTCTCTAGGAAACGTAAATGATATCCTTGCTATGCTCGTCCAAAGGAATCAAAATATTCCCCATTATCCTTCTCGTCAATGTAGATAGTGGTCCAATGCTGATCTGGTTTGTTTGCAGAATCCGTGCTTACAATAATTGTACACGGTCTAGGTGCGTGCCTGGGCAGGTGATTAGATGCACATACAAGTGGGATCACATTCTTGCGGATATTGATCGATTTCAAACATCTCAACACTTGCACCGCATACATGTTCGGAATTGGTATGTGTCCAGTTTTGCAATAGTAAGGCGTTTTCCAATGCATACATAGGCTCAATGATATGTTGGTTTAAACAGCTATATGCTTTTGCTACCTTTTCAATTTTTTAAGCGGCGGGCAGCCAGACCCGTCCAGGTTTACTATTGGTTTGTTGAAACGTTAAAAACTGCTGTTTTTCACTGCCCTTAACGTGACTGTTGTTAAAGGGCTGTAGCACTCTTATCAGCTCTTCACGGAAATCGTTGTATTGTATATACCCCGACCACCATCTCAGATCGCGATATTTTTTCCTCAAAAATCGGATCTGGCATGACATGCGTTTTGATATAAAATAATTGCGAGGTGGTTTTATCAGCATCAGTAATAAAGCTCCATGATCTGTAACCACTGCAATCTCTTTGGGTATGAATTCGTTGTTAACACCTCTAAGCTCTTGTCCGTCCAAGTATGCGTTTCTCTTTCTCTTGCTACTGGATAATGAAGCTTGAGCAATTTCTATATGACAGATAAACTGATTTAAAAACATCTGTAGCTGAGAGATTTAATAATAAAACATTCAAACAAGAATGTGACGCTACTTTACGGTGATAATGATAAGGTAATTCCTCATGAGCAGGATGCATTTTCTAGTCATTATTTTCAGGTTGATCAATTTCCAAAACAGTGACCTGTGCGTTAAAAACTAATTGATTAGCTGTCGAGTAACTTTCAAGGTATGGTATGCGGTTTCTATCTATAATTTACAGATTGGAAAATTTACACAGGTGTAGGGTTGCGCAACTTGCTCTCGGGACATCATGAATATTTTCTGTAATAAAGGTGGCACCACCTAGCGTTATATTTCTAGAGCTAATTATGGTTTCGTTTGTGGCACCATCTAGTGATATATTTTAAAACTAGCGAATGTTTTCTGTAATATAGACTGCGGCGCCTAGCGGTATATTTCTGGGACTAATTAGGGTTGTTTGCGGCGCCATCTAGTGGTATAAAAACTAACGAATGTTTTCTGTAATAGAGGTTGATCTTGTTCGTCTCTCCCTCATCTTTATCGTCTCTTTCTGAAACATACAAATCAATTAAACAAATCAATTAAGCAAATCAGCCCCAAACAAATCACGTTCGATCAAATCAAACAATCAGATCAATCTCAATCAATCAATCAAATCATAACTTACAGCCGGCGAAAACTAGCTTACAGTTCAAAAATACTGATTATACCAATTTACATTTTGCTTAATCATACAAAATCAGCTCTCAGTTCAAAAAATAGCAGTATGGTTTAACTTACAGAGTGCAAAAGAAAGCCAATCTCGCAGTTATTGTAGTTACCTATCTAACCGCCCTTTCGCATTAACAGCAGCATTGTTAGTGCAGGTTCAAACACCGGTAGGAAAAACAAGTTTATTAATATAAATTGAAGGAAAGCTTAACGTTTGAAAAATATGTTATTCTTATAAACAACAATACATCATTTAATTAATCACATTCTTTAACGGTCTTCTTCTTCTTGAACAGTGATTCGTCGCTATCATCATCATGGTTTTGAGACTCGTCCATCTCCTCTACCTCATCGCTATTCTTCCTCTTCTGTGAATCATCAGCATCACCATGGATGTGAGATATATACAGCTCATCCACGTCATCGTTTCCATCATAATCTTGAATGGTTATGCTGTAATAGATTGTTAACGAGTCAGTAAAATCTCTAATGTCCGCTGATGTTGGCTCATAAACAGGAGAATACATTATAATAATGCCCACTCGATGACGGTTACACTTTAAAGAGCGAAACGCGCTAGAAACGAGAATGCTGCTAGCCTTCGGCCTTGTGTGTGGGTGCGCTCGTCAGTGTTCGGGTAGAATTGGTTATATTCGGGGAAGTTTGGAGTAGGGGTCGCCGAAACTGTCTTCGCAACAGTCTAAGGAGAAAATACCTCTGAGTACTGCCAAAAAAGGTGTTTAGATTTATAGACGTGCCCCTAAGGAAGATATTAGAGTGTGGTTAGGGCAATACTCGCCGAAGGTAATCGATTCTACACGAACACTGACGAGTGACCCACGCACAAGACCCAAGGCTAGCAGCATTCTTGTTGCTCGCGAGTTTCGCTCTTTAAAGTGTAACCGTCATCGAGTGAGCATTATTATAATGTATTCTCCTGTTTATGAGCCAACATCAGCCGACATTAGAGATTTTACTGACTTGTTAATAAACTATTAAAACATAATCGTTCAAGATGATGATAGAAACGATGACGTGGATGAGCTGAATGTATCTCACATCCAAGATGATGGTGATGATTCACAGAAGAGGAAAAATAGCGATGACGCAGAGGAGAAGGACGAGTCTCAAAACAATGATGGTGCTAGCCGCGAATCACTGTTCAAGAAGAAGAAGAAGAGCGATAAAGAATGTAATCAGATAAATGATGTATTGTTGTTTATAATAATAATATATTTTCAAACGCTAAGCTTTCCTTCAATTTTTATTAGTAAACTTGTTTTCCTTAACGATCCTTAAACGTGCACTAACAACGCTGCAGTTAATGCGATAGGGCAGTTAGATGGGTAACTACAATAACTGTAAGATTGGCTTTCTTTTGCACTCTGTAGGCTAAATCATACTGCTATTTTTTAAATTGAGGACTGATTTTATACGATTAAGTTTAATCCGATTGGTATTTTTGAATTGTGGTTGGTCGGTTTTAGCAAAGTATAAGTTAGTCCAATCAGTATTTTTGAGCTGTAAGCTAGTGTTCGCAGGCTGTAAGTTATGATTTGATTGGTTGAGATTGATTTAGTTGATCGATTGATATTGATCTGATTGTTTGATTTGCTCGAACGTGATTTGTTTGGGGTTGATCTACTTAATTGAATTGATTAATTTGATTTTATTAATTGATTTGTATGTTTCAGAAAGAGACGGGAGAGAGACGAACACGATCAACCTCTATTATAGAAAACATTCATTAGTCTTTACACCACTATATGGCACCACAAACAACCCTAATTAGTCCTAGAAATGGATCGCTAAGCGCCGCCATCTCTATTACAGAAAACATTTGCTAGTTTAAAAATATATCACTAGATGGTGCCACAAACGAAACCCTAATTTGCTCTAGAAATATAACGCTAGGTGGTGCCACCTATATTACAGAAAATATTGATTAGTCCATGCACAACTGGGTGGCTGCACAAATTCAAATTTCGCAACCAGGGGGCCACTACAGGGGGGCACAGACCTAACACAAGTTCCTATATTTGTCTTATAAATTAGCATTAGGGCCCCTTATTAGAATACTATTTCCAGACAGGCATGGGGGCCATGGCAGGTGTGTGAAAGCTCGAAAACAAGTTGCGAAGCCCTATGTCTGTCTTATAAGTTATCAATATGCCTCTTATTAGAACATAAGTTCAATTTTTTCGCAATAAGTAATCAGACTGTAAACTATTAAATACAAATTCAAATTTCCCGCCAAGGGACCAGGGACTAAGACCCGAAAACAAGTTGCCAAGCCCTATGTCAGCCTGATAAGTTAGTATTAGGCCCCCTTATTATAATACAAGTTCAAATTTCCCCTCATAGATGGCACCGCAAACAAATTCAAATTTTTGGTCGAGGGGCGTGGGCCTGAGAGTAAGTTGCTAAGCCCTATATCTGTATTACAAGTTAGAATAATACCCCTTATTACAATACAAATTCATATTTCTAGCCATAACCTGCAGAGACTTAAATACAAATTGAAAGTTGCTGCCAATGGGTCCTCAACGAGGAGTAAAGCCCCGAGAGCAAGTTCCGCAACCCTACACCTGTCTAAACTTTTCAATCTGCAAATAATAAATAGAAACCGCATACCATTCCTGGAAAATTACTCTACAGCTAATCAATTAGTCTTTAACGCAGAGGTCACTGTTTTGGAAATTGATCAAACTAAAAATAATGTGCATCCGATCATGAGGAATTACCTTATCATTATCATCGTACAGTAGCGTCACATTCTTGTTTTAACGTTTTATTATTAAATCTCTCAGCTACGGATGTTTTTACATCAGTTTATCTGTCATACAGAAACTTCTCAACCTTCAGTAACCAGTAGCAAGAGAAAGAATATGGACGCATACTTGGACGTACAAGGGATTAGATGTGTTAACAACGAATTCATACCCAAGAGATTGCAGTGGTTACAGATCATGGAGTTTTATTAGTGATACTGATAAAACCACCTCGTAATTATTTTATTTCAAAACGCATGCCAAATCTGATACGATTTTTGTGAAAAAATATCGCGGTTTGAGATGGTGGTCGGGGTATGTACACTACAACGATTTCCGTGAGGAGCTGATAAGAGTGCTGCAGCCCTTCAACAAAATTTACGTTAAGGGCAGTGAAAAACAAAAGTTTTTAAGGTTTCTTAACAAACCAATAGTAAACCTGGACGGGTCTGGCTGCTCGCCAAAATGTGATCCAACCTGTGTGTGCATCTAAGCATCTGCCCAGGTACGCACCTAGACCGTGTACAATTATTGTAAACACGAATCCTGCAAACAAACCAGCATCAGCAGAATGGTAATGGTGAATATTTTGATTCCTTTGGACGAACACCGCAAGTATATCATTTACGTTTCCTAGAGAAAAATTCTAGATGGTCCCGGTACAGCAAAACAACACCGTAGGGTTACCATTCGTATGTATGTGAACTTTATACGTTAATGTTTCTATATTTTAGATTAAATAATAAAATTTACCAATGCTAGATTTCTTGTAAATAAGTTTTCACTATACGCTTAATTGTAAATGATGCGATAATCAAGTTACTGTATAGTACTTGTTTTTCAACCATTCTCCTCTGATAAATGAAAGGGTTTTTACTAGTTTATTTGTTGTAATTAAGAGTTCCGTAGCAAGTTCAGTGCATGATCAACTTCTATTGTAGAAAAATTTTCTGTGATAGAGATCTACGATTTTGAAATATGGCCTCCATGCCGAATTTCAATTGTCTAGCTCAAAGCGCACTAGCGCTATCGTGTTTACATACAGACACACACACACACACGTGCGCGCGCACACGCACACGCACACGCACAAGCACACGCACACGCTCACGCACACGCACACGCTCACGCGCACGCACATGCACACGCACACCCACACGCACACCCACACGCACACGCACACACACACACCGACATTTTTCCAAAAATGCCTTTTTCGGACTCGGGGACCTCGAAAACTTCCAGAACTCTCAAAATCTCGAGGTCGATTTTTTTCACGATTACAATACAAAGTATGAAAGATAGGTATAGGACATGTTTCATAAAAAAGTTAGCTTATTACTTAATCAACATTTTTCTGTAAAAAAACATGTCATTCCATTTAAAAAAATTGAAGATTATGATTTTGTGAATAGTTTTGGCAACACCTCGTATATCTTCAAATTTTTATAGGAACACAAAGTAAATGTGTCTATGCACTAGTACCCTGCAAAATATTTTCCTTTAAGTATATCAAATAAAAAAAGTATGCCCTTTGTCAATGACACGTGAAAATCGTGTTTCTTTTAAAAAACATTAATTATCTCAAAAACTATTAACTTTAGATGATGATAGACCTTAATAAAACCAATTCAGAATTTATAGAAAGATAATAAAATACAAGGTGTCCTATTTAGAAAATAAAGTTGCATGCTCTCCAGTTCATATGAGACACCCTGTATATACGAAAATATTCTCTTTAAATGCGGATTTTATTACTGAAAAACTTTTGTATTTAAACTTTTTTTCTATCCCTATTGTGTTAGGAGATATCCTTTGTTGTCGCACACCGCGGACACCCTATATATATATATATATATATATATATATATATATATATATATATATATATATATATATATATGTGTATAATAATGTGCATACAAACTGTTTGACTTCTTTTAATGGTGGATAAGGCGGCGCGCACCTAGCCTGTATTTATTTGAAACTATAAAGTAAAAACTGCTTTATTTATAAATAAACTAAAGATTGAAATTGGTAACATATTTTAAATCTAACTTGTACTTCTTTTGCATTATATTTACATAGTATATGTTTTCTAGTTATCAGTCTATATTTAGCGCTTTTGTCTTTAAATTTAGTCAGCAAAGCTTTCCTCGTATTGTATGAAAATTAAAATTAAATTACAAGCTTTTCTTGGATAAATAATTAAACTAATCTGTTCACGGTTTCATTGTTTAGTTTACAATATATACTTTGCATATCGATCATTGATTGCAATTTCCAAGTGTATTATTACTTCGTGATAAAGTTAAACGTTAAACTTTTCTATAATTTCAATTGCAATAATATATGTATGTATATTTACAATAATAATCATACAAGGATGTTTTTTAGCTGTAGCAAAATTTTTACGATAATGAGAATATTTTAGGATAAATAATAAAACAAAAAAAATTAACATTTATTTTTTTATTGAAACAAAAAAATACTTATAACTACAATAAATTCTACAAAAAAAAAATTACTACACTAAGCAAATTATGCAAAAACTTCTTACTAACATATACTAATTTAAAACTATTCACACATCTAAAACAAATTAACTAAACTATACTACACACACTAATTTAAATATTTACATCTAAATCCTCTAATGTACGAAGCACTTTTTCTGTTTTTCCTATACTTCTTCTAATTTTTTCTAACTACTGGTTAGCTACAGCTAACTTAACAATTAGTTGCTCAATACAAGTCACTCTCGGCATCTCACTGTTTACGTATTCTGACAAAATTTGATGTAACCATCTCACACCCTTCGCCCTAAATTCTTGCAATGTTGAAGGGCCTTTCGTAAAATGCATTGGTGGAGATGTTACAAGGTCCTCATGGTCATCATCCCGTTGTATGAGGAATATATTCTTCCCTACATATTGGATTTGGCGAAGGAGCGGTGGTGATAGTGGTTGTGGTGGTGTGGCAACAACTGTTGTTGCCGGTGTAATACTAGAAAAATAATAAATTACATTAGTAATGTGTTAAATAAGACATAAATCAGTAGATGAATACTCAATTAAGTAACGTATACTTACTTTTCAAGATATCGTGAAAATCCTCCTCCACATCAATATCTCTGATAGATATAATAGGAATATTTTCATTTGAATGTGTCGGGAGCGGTTCTGCAGGTTGGTAATTAAAACATGGTTGCACCAAGATATCTTGCAAAATATTTGCCTTCTTTTTCATTGATAGTTTAGTTTTCTTGCTTGTTGAAGCCATCGTGGCTACTAGGTAATGAATGAGTATTCACATAAAACTTTAACACTATATACATGTAAATCTCTTAACTTTATCAAAATTACTAACGAGTGGGAGTGGTTAGTGGAATAAACTGACCTATGCAAGCGAAGGGTGGCGATCTCTAATGAATGCAGCATAATCTAGACATGAGAAGGTATTTTATATGATGTCAGCAAGGTTAAGTCAATTGATATTCCCAGTAAACGCCCACTGAAGATAATAAAGAAAGTGCAATGTCTGAACTGATGCTCTTGCGAATACAATTGCAACGTAATATAAAGGCAATGAACTGAAAGTATTTCATGCAATATCAGCAAGGTTATTGATAGGTGTTATATATATATATATTTCACTCGTGACTAGAATTGTAATTGTACACCTAAAGTACTTCTATAGTTACTTAAATTTAATTTTAAGACGATATCAGTTCATAATCAAATAATTATAAAAGTTATATTTGACTCAAGTCTCATTACATGCATAATGGAATGTGTATACCAGTCATATTTTTGTGACTAAATTGTAATTGGATTAAACCAAAGTATTCTGATAGGTAACTTAAATGAGTTAATGTTACATACCAGTTATATAAGTAAATAAATATTTGTCAGTCCATTACTATAATGCAATGTGTGCTTCATATTATTCCATTGTTGGATACAGTTTTGACCAGGTAACTATGAGTATTCAAGTAGTAGATATCGTTAATTTAACAAGACGTATTATTCCATTGTTGAAAACCAAAATGATTTGTAAAGACATCCATAATTAACAAACTAAATTAAGCTATAGATATAGAGGCAAAATGAAAATTTATTTAGAGGCAATGAAAATTTGCTTAAACTCGAAAGTAATTTTATCACTGTTAAAGAGCTATCTTGTAAGACTTAAACAGTTAAAGAACGCTTCAGAGAAAACTGGTAGTGGAATTTTCAATGTCGCTCAAGAGCGTACACGCAAATTATGTTGGTACTGTCTAGATTCATGTTTTAATGGTAGGTTACTTACAGGAATTATAGTCAATATCAGGGACCCTCTTATTTTTTTACAAAATGCATACAATAGTTTTGCACGAAAGGTTAAAGTAATGCTAAGGCAAACGATGCTAAAGGTGCAATTGTATGCACCTTCAAGGTCATGTTATTGAGTTGAAGACTTTTGCAATAAAAATTATGTAATCGATATTGCGACCAACTTACGTGAGTGGTATAATGAAAACGTTTATTATAAATTACAAAAAAAATTAGAGGAGTTGTTTCGGCATTATATCCCGTGCATCATTCAGATAGAGTTTACAGTTATCCTCATTTTATGGATGTTTTGAATTATGATTCAGTTCCCTTTCCCATTAAACTAGATGATGTAAAAAAATTCAAAACATTAAACAACCTATCCATTAATTTGTTTTGCATTCAAGTACTAAGCACTATGTACCAAGTACTAAGTGGAAATCAAAAAAATAGTATCAGGGAACCTATAAATCTTTTAGTACTTTCGGCTAATTACCATTCCGTAGGTTCTATTGCTGATGCTATTAATATAAAAAATAATACTGTTGATCATTTCGCGTGGATTAAAAATATGTCGGCCCTTTTTTCTAAACAACTGTCGAATAGGAAGCACAATAAATTTATTTGTTATCGATGTTTGAACCACTTTTCTTCAGAACGCCTTCTACAAAAACACATCACTCTCTGTCATCAACATAATCAATGTTCAGCCAGGATGCCTACCGAAGCGGAAATGTTTCTGCAGTTCAAAAATTTCGCATTCCAGGAAAGGTACGGTTTGTAACGCGGATTTAGAAAGTATTTTAGAAAAATGTACAAATTTAACATATCTTAGGGATAATACTCTATTTCATTCCAAACATATACCCTTCAACATTGCTTACTGCTTGAAGTGTTCATACAATGATTCTTTATCTCGATTTAGGCTTTATAGAGAAAATGATTGCATTCAATGGTTTGTTAAAGAGCTTCAAAGTATTGCACATTGCACTACCGAAATAATCAATAAAATACTTCCTATGGATACTTTAACTCCCAGTCAGGCTGAACACTTTGAAAGCACCACGATTTGTTACATTTGCGGAAAACCATTTACTGATTATGATATAAAAGTTAGAGACCATAACCATTTTACTGGAGCATTTCGTGGAACATCACATCAGAATTGTAACCTAAACTATAAAGACTCCCACATTCTACCGGTTGTATTTCGTAATTTGTCAGATTATGATTACCATTTCTTCATTAGAGAATTGGTTACTGTTCCTCCGTGCGATTGCACTGCTGTCCATAAACAAAGAAAGATATATCTCTTTCAGGAAAGTAATAGAAGGTAGTAAAATTAAGATTTATTGACTCTTAGATTTATGAGTAGTAGCATTGAAAAGTCAAACTATTTGGAAAATAGTAAAAAATTTTTATCAGAGCTAACTGTAGCAATGAAGAACAATTTTCTCTACTAGTTCGCAAAGATGTGATTCCTTATGAGTATATTGATACTTTGGATAAATTAGGCGAAACCAGGCTACCTCCCAAGGAAGCGTGTTTCAGTCATCTTAATAATGAAGGAATCAATGATGCACATGCAGTTAATGTTTGGAACAAATTTAATATTAGATTGTGAGGGAATACTTAGATTTGTATCTAAAAACTGACGTTCTACATTTAGCTGCCATATTTGAAAATTTTCAGCAAACTTGTTTAAGTACTTACAAACATCATCCTCTGCGCTATTGTACAGCCCCCAGTTTAGCATTCGATGTTATGCTTAAAATTATGCAAGTAAAGTTAGGACTATTTACCGATATTGAAATGCTAATGTTTATTGAAGGAGTAATTAGAGGTGGTGTAGCTCAATGTTCTAATCGGTATGATAAAGCTAACAATAAGTACATGGGTGAAAAATTTGGTCTCACTTCCGAAAGTGTGTATTTAATGTACTACGACGTAAATAACTTATATGGAGCCGCCATGTCAAAATTTTTACCATTTGGCGATTTTTCTTTTGTGGATGAAGCTAATTTTAAATCTTTGGATACAATAAACCATCCTGATGATTCGAGAAATTCGTTATATAATCAAGTGTGATTTAGACTATCCCATAGAATTACATGAGGCTCACAGTGATCTACCATTGGTACCCGAACATATACTTTCACCCGTACCTGATTCAAATTCTAAAATTAAAAAATTATTGCTTACATTGTATCCAAAACGTAATTACTCAATTCATTACAGAAATTTGAAAGTATATTTAAAATATGGATTAGAGTTGGTAAAAGTACATCGTATATTACGCCTAAAAAAGTCCCCGTGGTTAAAAAAATATATCGAATTAAATACCACCATTCGTCAGAAATGGTGTTTTTGGGAAACTGATGTAAAATGTACGTAAGTATAAGGATATACGTTTAGTAACGAAATGGGATAGCCGCTATGATGCTCGTGGTTACATATCAAAACCAAATATTTATCCTAGGACCATAGGTTTATTATATACGGGGTGATCAATGAAGTCATGCAAAAAATCAAAAAGTTTGTATGAGTGAAATTTCCGCAAAAAATTTTTTTGGTAGTTGCAATATCGTTCGTTACTAAGGTAACAACATCAATATCTGTAGACGTTTTTGTCAGTTTTTGGATTAAGGCCCTTAGGCCTTGCACACACTACTCAACATAAAATTTGGGTAGCAAAATTTTTAAAATGCTATAACTTGACATTGCATTGTCCGTTCTTGATGATTTTTGCGGATTTAGAATCCTTGTTTCACGTAGATTTTCTATGGTCTAAGCATTTTATTTAAGGGTTAAAATTTACACATTACACCGGGTCGATAATAAACAAAAACGTAGGGTTCGACGCCTTCTAAGGTTTAGCATTATTTAAGTTTTTGTGAAAATAAATTTTCACCTCAAGTTGTTTTTATTTCATGTTTTTTCCATTGTTTTGTCCGAAACAAGGATTACAAATCCGCAAAAATCATCAAGAACCGTCAATGCAATGTCAAGTTATAGCATTTAAAAAATTTTGCTACCCAAATTTTTACAAACTGTTTGATTTTTTGCATGACTTTATTGATCACCCCGTATATAATAAACCGATAGCCCTACGATAAATATACGTCATGCAGCTTAATCCGAAAAAAACTAGCTCTTAAAATTTGCAAGCCGCGTTCAAAAATGTGCATTGCTATTGAAAATATTTAACTTTAAATTTTGTCTAAAAATCACTATGTGTAAGTTCGAGTGGCCAGCAGCTTATATAACCAATACAAGTAATTTATTTCGCAAATTACAAATTAAATGTCTAGTTATGAAACGATATCGTCTTTATTGATCCATGATCTTTCATCCAACCCCCACCACTTTACGAATAACTTATTATTCTTGGAGCGAAGCACTTTTTCTACTAGATACACATCAGGATACTTAGTTTTCTGTAATTCATGTTAATAAAATCCTGGCAAAAATACCTTTAAATTTACTGTTTGTGTTACCCACACAATATCGGTTCATATCGAATTTCTTTATGTGAGTGTAAGCCTAGAGCTTTTTATGATTACCAACATCTTTAGGCTTCATTCCGGTAGTTCTATACTTACGATTGTTATAATCCATGGTTATGGTATCAATTATGTCAATCCATTTACATTTACCTTGTAGCCTAAACGTCTTATATAGAGCACCCATTATGGTTTGGATAACACGTTCCATAATTGCTGCCTTTTTTGTGCTATAGGTCGAGTAACGATTGACTATAACGCTGAATTAGTTTAGTAAAATGTTCATTGTAAAATTCTTTTCCTGCGTCTGTCTGCAAATTGGTAGGTTTCTGACCTTGTTTGAAGATAGTTTGTATGGCCTTGGTAACTTCTTGGCCTGTTTTCGTGTTTAACCCTTTAATCCACAAGTATTTCGAAAAACAGTCGATAACACGAATATATACTTATTTTGTTTGGCATATGTGTTAAATTCAGCTAAATCTGCTTGCCAAAGGTCATCAAAACCATTAATTATTGTTCGCCTTCGTTAAAAATTTTTTCGTGCAGGTTTATGCAATTCCCTGACGAGTTGTAATTTGGACATGGTACTAATTTATCCACAATTTCTTTAAGTTGATATAGTTTTTGCTTCAACACTAGATTAGCGTTAGAGTTTCCTGTACAAGCTTTCTAAACTGCTTGTAGACAAAAATCAAGACATTCTTTACTTATAGAATCACCATCTTCTTCAGGGTCTGCCAATTGTGTCAAATAGTTTCCATCCCAATTGAATCTTGTTGATAAATAGTATTGCTTAGTGATGACATCTTGAGGATCTATGGAACTAGCAACATTGCTGAGTCTCCTATTCTCGATATCAAATTGATTATCATCAATCAGTTTAAACTGAGGGGTTAATTACTTGAATTGATACTGAACACGTGAACGTCCAAATTTGTCAAGGGTCATTTTAGTTATGATATGTCGACATCAATTCATTCTCATTTATACTGCTTAAAAAACAGCTGTTCAATGTATCCATCCTCATATAGTTTTTCTACAATTGATATTATGTCATTTACGACACTTGTGTTCCCCGCCAATTTTTCTGCCCACAATACCTCTAGATCGCGAATTAGTTCATGTACATCAATCCAATATTTATATTCAATCGGTCTGTTAATTCCTTAAAAAAAATAGCTCCACCTCCTTGGTTGTGAGTGATTATGATGATAGCAAGGGTTTGATTATTTGTATATACCTTTTGCTGCGGTTTCCTCGAATATGTCCACTTACGTCATAATCTCGCCTTGCAACATTAGTAGCTTCTAAAATACTTCTATAATATTTTCTTAAATCTTTTGGATTTACTATATTTAAATTGGGTTCATTCATAATAAGCAGATCATATAAACATGCAGTCCCTTTATACGTGACACCTTTAATAATCATATCGCTTCCTTTAATTGTAACGGGAGTATTACCAATTGCCCATTTGTGATTTTGGTATCATAGTGGACTCCATAAGTATGCTCTATAGCACGTTCAGGATCCCTCATAATACGTTCAACGTATATACGAGGTAATTCATGGTACTGCTCGAGAAATGCTTCTGAGATGCGTTCATTACGGGTAGTAGAATCATCTGTGACATCAAGAGTATTAATCTCTCCTACAGCAGATGTATCTAAGAAAGATGGTGTACGAATACCTGGAGGAGGATTTGTTTGAAAAAACTAAAGCTCAGCTAGTGGGCTAGTAGCACCCTTTCTTGAATCACCTAATGTAGTGAAGCCTGGAGTCCGTTGAACTTGAGCTAGCGGGCTAGTGGGGGTGGAAATATGAATAGGGGTGGTTTTTTGGGTTTAACGCCTATGGGTTCCTTTTCAGGTGTTATTTATCTGGATTGATTTTATTTACTGTTTCTATTAGGGGTTTGTAAGTACTTTCAAATGTTCTTTCATTATCAATGCGAGCAGTTTTAATTTTTTTCTTTAATATTATTTCCTTGTTATCCATTGTAGCAAAACGGGTTTACCGAACAGATACTGGTTTACCTCGAACAGATAGCTGTTTCCACTAAACAGATAGCTATTAATACCTAAACAGATCAGTTCCTACTACACTACTGTAAGCAGTATTATATATTCATCAAATCTTTGCCTATAGGGACCATTATTAACTTCAGCATCCTTGTTTATGACCTTGAAACCTAACAAATCTACCCAGCACTTGGAACATATATCGCGAAATAATTTCATGCTTATGGTGGGACATACATGACCCTCATTCACACGTTTTAAGTTTAATTCATCTTGCTGAAATAATATAATTAGATTCGCATTGTCATGAATTAATTGCTTTGGAATTTTACTATAAGTTTATAATAATTGCTATAAGTTTGACCCAAACAGAAACAGTCAATATCGTTATGCCTACCCATAGAAAAACATGCTCATATGTTATCTTGCTTTTCACAAGCGATATCATCGAGGATAAAAATAGAGGTTGATTTTGGACAATTAGGCTCGATCACATCCTGATTATCACTGAAGGTGAAGTAGCTTATATGCCTCATTGGAAGTAAGATTTCTTGTAAAAGTGTGCACTTGCTTTGATTCAATGACTTAGATTATACGTATACATGTTTAAATTTCAATCCATTTTTCTCAGTAAGCAGACTGATCATAGCGTATGTTTTGCCGCAATTGGATAGGCCACATATAATACCACGTATACTATTAGGAAGTAAATCGTCATGCTTAGGAGTAATAGACTTTTCATCAAGTCATGATTTTGCACTGGGAGTTTTCGTTGTTGAGCAACTACCTTCATCGTTAGTAGATGAAATAAACCTAACGCATAATTAGAACATTTTTATTTATATACTAGACTATATTACAATTACTACAAATTTTTCACTTTCCCAGTGAGTGGGCTGTACTGCACAATAGCGTCATGGAGAATAAGACCATAGACAACGATTCCATATCGAAAAGTGTTAGAGATTCCATTTACAATTTGGTGTTTACTGTTGAGTATTTTAAGGATTCATTTTGTTTAGAGCAGTCCATTACAAATACTGGACATGATGTGAATTCGGAATAGTTGAATAATACGTGTTTATCGTCTTCACTATTGTAATCACATCGGAATTTCAAAAAATTGCGATAGGCAGGAATGTATTGGTTAGAACTAAAGTTCAAATGTATTGATTCATATAGATAATACTCAGAATTTCAGATGTAGTTTAAGATCTCTGATGTTCTTTTAGTTCTAAGCGTACTGTGAATGGTTCACTTTCACCAAATTCTATTAATTCACCCTTTTGATTAGTCAAATTAATTGTTGTATTACTAATTATGTCGGCGTTTACTTCTAAATATTAAGTATTGCTGGGTGTTTTATCTAGATGATACTGGTGGAACCGAAACGTCAATCTCATGTATTACTTTTGCAGGTTTTTCGTTTCGATAAGATCCTTTTATAATGTTGCTCTATACGTGTAGGTTAGTGGGTTTAAGTATTTGGATGTCTAACGCAGACGTATGTAAAATATTTGGTTCTAATATTTTAGACTCAAACCCTAGCATGTGGCCAATGTTATTTTCTTTAGTAAAATCGATCTCAAATGAACTTTTTATCCCACATTTAAGTGTATTGTTGTTTGCTCTAATGCTAAATCTTTCTGTGGGTATCTTAGATTTTAGATAATCGCTAATTTCATCTAACTCATATGCACCGTGTTGAATATTAATCACTTGCAAATGAGATGGATTTGTTCTAAAATAAAATCTATCGTTGCCTGTACAAGTGTTTCTAATGCTGTTGCAACCGTAAAATCCAACCTATCCAATAACGTATTTCTTTCTCAAATCTAGCCTTATCGGTGGATAGAAGACGTAGCTAGCTGTGTTACCATCTTCTAAAATGTATATTATTGGCACAACTGCGAAAATTTGATGTTGTGTTGATTATTTATATAAAAATTGTAGGCATAGGTGTCTGCAAATAATTGTATTATATTCTTGATCTTGGTTGTAATTATAATAAATTTTACATCCCCGAAAGTAGTTAACTACTTCGATTGGAGGTAGACGATTACCGAAACTATCGTAATATCATACCTGTTTACCACGCTTTTTGTAGCAAACCCAATGTGTACCTGGTCCGCTTTAGTTATCTAAGTTAAGAATTCCAGATTCATTTTTCCATGGTAATTTAGGCATGCTATCTCTCATAAAAGTATCCCTAATTTGGGGTAAATTTTTGGTGTATTTCTTTAAATCAATATCCGTTGACGGTCTTTCGGGTAATCTATTCAGTTTTTTGGAAGCGGTTTTAAGTATATTGCACCATCACCAGATTTGTTTGGTTTTAGATACAGTGCACCGCCTTTCTTATTCACAGAGCCTATTGCGATCGATTCCATCATACGATCATGGCGCGATGTCTCTTCTTGCAATTTTTTGGCATTTTTGAGCTTTATTTACGTCTTTATTAATTCCTGATGCACCGTCAGCTAATGCACCGATTGCTGATAGTCAAGCGAATAACGGAATAAAAAATGGTAAAAACCCTCCTTGTTTAGGTATAGGCTAGGAACTTTACTGTTTTTACTTCCTCTTAAACTTTATACCACACGTTTTGCCGTTCAAAGGGCTGACTTTATTGTGGTACTGACTGCATTCACCTAACGTTGCGTCTGATCACTTAAAGCGTTCCCAAGTTTTCTTTTTCTAAAATTTTATAAATCTCGGTAATCTCTGTAACTGATATCATGAAGTTTGCACTGAGCATCTAATTGATTAATATCGGAGTCACCGCGTGCGAGCCGTTTCTCTAATTTTGTACCATGACCACAATACTGGTAACCGGGTAAATGGAATTCAAACGGAAGTTTATTGATTAGAGTATTCACTAAACCACCAACAGCTGCACTCTTTCGCTTATTACCTAACATTGTTTAACTAGGTGGATAAAGCAGGGTATTTATAGCTAAACTGAGATCACAAAAAAACAAAAACCAATCATAGCTACTAATATTTTTTTATTTCGTAAATGCTGTACATTAGATAATCAGGACGATAATACAATATTTCCATTAAGCATACAGTGTTATGTGAGTTAATATTATACTTAGCATTTCATCTTCAATATCTTTATAGATGTCATCGTCACTACCGAATTCTTTCTCACGAAAACAACGGTAGTCAACAACTTGTTGTATGAACTTTTCATAGAAACACATCAGATTGTAGGATTCAAGAAATTCCAATCTATAGCTTACTATATCCGTTAAATTGAATAGTTCTTCTACATTATGGGCATTGAATGTGCAAGTAATGTAGTTGTAGTTTTCTATCATAACAGTTATCAAAATTCTATCATATCCTGTAATCAATTCCCAATTGTAATAAATACCAAGTTTTCTAGATAGAGATTCTTAATGTTGATCATAGATTATATCTTCTTCTTCGTTTACATTTAAATAATCAATTATTGCTTTGATCACGGTTGCCACACTCCGTACGCACTACTGTTGCAAGATTGATGTGTGTACTGTATCCAATTTCCATATGTTTTGCATGATGAGCATCGTTCGATAATTTATAATAAGTACAATCGATTAAGTATTCATTGGCTGCTTTTTTATACACTTCATCCTTATGTTGAAATGATGATGATGTCCAGTCAGTGTTAGGAGAAGAATAACCTTCATCTTGATTCTCTTCATTTTTATTTTTACTACTACTACCATCACTATTTTCACAGCATCAACAATAAAATGTTAAATTATTATTCATATTGTTACTACAACGATGTGAGGTATCCATATATAACGGTGAACTTCTGAGTTCGGATCCTTCCAGAAATGATTTTATTGCTGCTTGTATTATAACGACTTTACTTGCTCGCAATTTCACTATGACTAAACACTGTTTAAGAAATGATTCTAGTTAAAGCATGCGTAATTTACATATGGTGGGGTACTACTGTTAAAAACGAAATGTTATGTTTATTTTCCCAGCTGCACCCAAATTACTTATGAACACATCTTTCGTGTTTAGCTGCTTTTTAAATTCTTCAATTCCAGTTTCTTATTTGAAACACTCATAAAAGCGTTGATGTAATACACATTTAAAATCATCTGTTTCCATTACTATACGTTCACAGTACTTAGTATTAATTATAGCCACATTCTACACTTTATACTTTTTCGATATCTCGAGGTCACACACAATTTTAAAAGGTTTGCAATAGATGCTTCGGTTTAACCATGGTAATTGCATGTTTTAACGATTGCAAGTTGCAGTTTATATAATAAAAATGTGTCCTTGAGTACCTATCACATGTTTAAACTTGTTAAATACCCACCTTGACCTACTTTTAGTTTATTGACCTATGACAATTGACCATGACCCAATTTAGTTACTTCTTGTTTCCATGCATTTTTATATTTCTAAGAAACGTAATATGATACCCCTGTGGGATCAATAATCTCTTTTGACCTTGAAAACTACTTCTTGTTTCACGAACTGATTCTATTTTTATATTTCTAAGAAACGTTATATGATACCCCCTGCAGGTTATTACTCTTTGACCTTGAAAACTCTATTTTGAGATTTCTAAGAATTTTAATAAGATCATAATGATGACCTTGTAATTTCTACTTTTAGCTTTAAGTTTTGACCTTCACGATTCGAGCTTGAAGCGCTCCATAACCGGCCCCTAATCACTACTAAAGACCCCAGATAGACAACGGTTATGTAGTATTTTTGGATGGCGGATATAACTTCTGTTAATGAAGCCAGATCCGAAATTAGCTACAGTTCAACTGCTGAAAATGATGTTGTTAGACTTAAACGTTAATAATTTAATAAAGTTACACATATCAGTCAATTAATTAGGGTGCCTTGTGTAAAGAGACTTGGTTTTTCACAAACTCCTTAAACAACTTAGTTTTGAATACTTTGTTTACTTTATAATCAACCCCATAGTTTACGTAATATTCTAAGTATTTAGTATAATGCCAACATGTAAATGATTTCTGCTGAATGGCAGCATGCTCAAGAAGTTTTATATCAATAATTTCTATATTTTTCATGGTTTGAACTGCTTGTTGGAGCATACAGCATTTCTATTTTATCCTGGATAGCAATCAGAATGTCAAACAATATGCTTAGTATTTGCCGGTAGCTCCTCAACAAACATTTTTACGTAAGCAGCAAATTCATTTGCTGCTTTTTTACCATCAAACTCAGTCCAAATAGAGCAGTAACCCTGTTTGCGCGTCACATCAAAAACAGTAAGGTTAAACGTTGCTAGTTGTCGTTTATAAATAATAGGTTTGGCATAGAATGACGGGCTATATAGAACTGTTTTGAGATCAAAGCTTTCCGAGACATACTCACTGTTTTCTTTTGCTTTTTGCGCAACCTTAAACTTCTCATCGTTTGCTGCTGCTTTCCTGCGCATGTGAAATTCATATTCCTGAATCTCTTTATTATTAAGAGTTCCTTATAGAGCGCAAATGAAATTGGTTTATTATTATTTTCAGCGCAATGCTCTTTGTACAGATCATACAATTTTTGTCTGTTAAGTATTTCAGTTTTAAGGTTCTCTTCAGGTATCTTGTTTGCAGAGCCACGCTTTCCTCTTTTATCTAGTGATACAACACTACTTAGACCTTATTTCTCAAGAGAAATTCTTCTTCTTCATATCTAGGGTCTGCAAAATAGCGGTTGTGCACTCTGTGATTAATACCATCAACGTCAAAGTAATATTTCTGGAAAAATTTTATAACGGAGTTTTCTTTTCTATTTATTGAAGCTTTTTGTGAGTAACGTGAGAATAATGTAGTCTCATTGTTTTTCTATGTTTCATATTTCTCAAAATTTTTCACATAAAATCTCCTTGCAGTCATCTGATATGTTGACGCTGCATTTTAGTGAACACTGACAGGCTGTCTGTAATTTTTCCTGTTTTCTTCCTGCACGAATTCTTCTTGCAATTCGTTTACAGCTTTTGTTTCATCTTCTGATATTTGATGTCCATGTTTCAGAAAATTTTCGGTTTAATTCGGACTAATACACCACTGTTACATAGTCATAGTCATATTCACAGCAGTAGCTGTAGCAGCAGTAGCATGTTCGTATTCTGGACCTCTGTCGCTATCATAATGCTCATTTTCTCAGTCTGGAGAAAAAAAAACAACTTGGACAACAACTGAAAAAAATTATGATATATTTAAAAAGTCTAAATATAGGTTGCAATCAAATAATACCTACTTCTCCATTAGTTAATTCACTTGTGATTGGAACACGATCTATTTCAGTGTACCTTAACTGGATGGATTGTTACAAAATTAATCCATTGCAGTTTGGTAACATTTCTTCTGAACTGGTTTCTATAACAGCTAAAAAAGGCCGTGATAATTAGTAACCCTAGTAACAAATAACTTTATGATAACCTGGACAATAAATGTATTCATTTAACTTAACAAATTACTAGGTGCCTATTTCAATGTTTGTGTCAAGATTCTTAAGAGGATTGAGCATGATACGTTGGATCCTAGCAGGGCACTTGTACACTCAGCTGTTATCCATGTTATAAACAAAACGATTGAAACACCAAACACAATACAAGCGTTATATACGACCAATCATCTTTTGAACCAATTTTCAGCGTATGTGGAATTTACCAAATCCACTGAGGGCGTAAAAGAAACACATTAGAGGGCACCTCACCTTTCATTTTTTGACGTCATTTGACCTTGGGATACCCCACGGTCGCCCACGTATGAGACCGTATTTTCCACCCCTATGGTTTCTTTTCGGAGGCCCTTTTCATTGCTAATTATTTTTGTCTTTTACTCGCCCACGTGTGCTTTTTCACCCCTATTTTATGGCCGCCCACGTATAGGACGCGTTTTTTCTACCCCTGTGGTTTCTGTTCGGAGGTCTTTTTCAACCCTCGATGGAATTTTCACCCCAATTAGAGCCCTTTTGGTTGTGTTAAGAACTTTTTTTGTCGGCTCACACTTATGACTTCTTTTCGGCAGTCATTTTTTAACCCCTTGATAGAATTTTTACCCTAATTACCGCCTCTTTGGCAGTTTAGCCCCTAGAAGGTAGGCAAATGCGTGCGCGTACAATGTTCTAATAAGGGGGCCTAATGCTAGCTGGTAAGATACGTGGGCTTCGCAACTTGTTCTCTGGCCTTCGCCCCCTGGCTTGAGATGGTACGGGGACCCTAACTTTATAAGACAAGTGTAGAGCTTAGCCCCTATCGTGGTGCAATTGTATGCGGGTTCTAACTTAATCTTACAGCTGTAGGCCTTTCCCCCGCCATACCAAACTGTATTCTAATAAGGGGGCTCTAGCCTTGTAAGACAGGACTTGTATCAGGTTCTGCGCCCTGACCCTTTGAGTTAAAATTGATTTTAGTGCCATCTATTGGCGTATAGACTAATGAACATTTTCTATAATAGAAGTTGATAATACACACCTCTCTCTTGCTCTATCTCGTTTCTCTCTCTCCCTCTCTCTCTTTCGGTTCTTTCTCATACACAAACAAATCAATTAATTAATCAATCAATCTCAAACAAATCATGCTCGAACAAATCAGCCAGATCAATCTCAATCAATCAACCGAAATTATGTCTTACAGTTTGCGGAAACTAGATTACAGTTCAAAACTGAATACATGAAAGTCTAATTAAATATGACGTGAAATAATAAATAATTTCTTTTCTAATGCAATGATGCTTATATATATATATATATATATATATATATATATATATATATATAAATATATATATATATATATATATATATATATATATATATATATATATATATATATATATATATAGGCAGATTCTCTTTCTAAGCAGGCACCACCTACACATTCATTCGGAAAATTATGTCTGATTTATTTGAATGTTCAATTACATACACACAAAATTGTTTCATAGTAACGTGTTCATTAACAGTTATAAAAACCCTATTACTGGAAAGTAATAATTATATATAACATAGAGCAAAATTAAATTAACATGTTTTTAAGAATATCAAACTGATATAATGGAAATAAAAGGCAAAAGGTTTTAATGGTTTTATTATTATACGCGAATTAACAATAACTACAAGTTTAAAATCCACGAATACGTACCAACTATTTGCAGAGCTGATCTTATGACGTCATCCTATAAGAGTAATAATACATTTTAAAAACCTTTAGCGACATTTTTTTAGCAATATCAAGTAAAAAAACATATTTATATGTATTAAAAATAATACGCTTACCTTTAGAAGTGTTTTTCTTTCAGTTGTTCTAATAATGATAACCATATGTTGAATTGAAATATTTTTTATACAACGTGTCCATGTAGTCTCACTAAACACATTTTATGAATGGTTGGATATAAACTGGCTATTACCTTAATCATTGACTAATTTAGAAAGTATACAAAACCTGATTAGTGCTACTCGTATTTAGCAATTACATTGACCTTATAAAATTTACATTCAAAACACAAATATTGTATCAATTACGCACAAACACAAACATACACACACACACACACACACACACACACACACACACACACCACACACACACACACACAACACACACACACCACAACACACACACACCAAACACACACACAACACACACACACACACACACACACCACACACCACACACACCACACACACACAAACACCACACACACACAGCAACACACCACGCACACACAACACACACACCACCACCAAAAAACACACACGCACACAACACACGCACACACAGCACACACACACACAGAAAAACACACACACACAACACACACACTACACTACACATATTAAATAAAAATAACATAAATACAACTAAATAACACTAAATAATATATTATATAATTGTGTTAATATGTTTTATTATATACTATTATTTTATTTATTATTATATATATATATTATATTTTATTTATATATTTTTTATATTATATTTTTTTTATTTATATTTATATTATATTTTTTTTATTATTATTTTTTACTATTTTAATAACACACACACACACAAAACACCAGCACGACGCACGCACACACACGCACCACAGCACACAGCACGCACGCACGCACGACACACGACAACGCACACGCACGCACGCACGACGAAACAAAGAACGCACACGCACGCACGCACCACGCAGCACAACGCAACACACACACACACACGACACACATGTATTCACGTTATGGATTTTATCAGTTAATAATAGCAATGTTAACTAAACGTTTTAAAATTTCTAATCTGAAATAAGAGTGACTTAATCTAATTTTATTTGAAATTTCATAGAGCATCACCATCATCGAGATTTTGAGATACAATCATCTCATCGTCTTCACCTTGAACGATTATATTGTAACAACCTATAAAGTAGCTAATAACCTAATAGTTTATCAGACATTATTATTACATGGACATGAGGTTATCTCTAAATTAACTGGTTTCAGCGCAAACTGCTGTCTTAGGAGAAAATACCTCAGCCATAAAAAGATTTTATATTTATAAACATGCCCCTATGGAAGATATGTGGTTAGGTCAATACTTTAAACTTTCTTCGAAGATAACCGATTCTACCCGAACATTGACGAGCACGCCAGCGCACAAGAACATAGGCTAGCACGTTCTCGTTTCTCGTATGTTTCGCCCTTTAAAGTGTAACTGTCATCGAGTGAGCATTATTATGATGTATTCTCCTGCTTATGAGCCAACATCAGCGGACATTAGAAATTTTATTGACTTGTTAATAAACTATTACAACATAACCGTTCAAGGTAATGATGGAAACGACGACGTGGATGAGCTGAATGTATCTCACATCCAAGGTGATGGTGATGAGGACGAATCTCAATACCATGGTGATGATGATGCCGACGAATCACGGTTCAAGAAGAAGAGAAGACCGATAAAGGTTGTTATTAAATAAAAATGATGTATTGTTGTTTATAATAATAATAATATATTTTCAAACGCTAAGCTTTCCTTCTTGATTCATGTTTGCAGCTTTACGAGTTTTCGCGTTAGTGTGTTTTTCGCTGGCGTGTTTTCGTTTGTGTTTACGAGTTTCTGCGTTAGCGCGTTTTCGTTTTTCGTGTTTTTGCGTTAGCGTTTTCGTGTTAGTTTGTTTTCGTTTTGTGTGTTTTCGTGTTTGTATATTTTCGTGTAGCGTGTTTTCGTGTTAGCTTGTTTTCTTTTGTGTGTTCTAGCGTTAGCGTGTTTTCGTTGTGTGTTCTAGCGTTAGCGTGTTTTCGTTGTATGTTTTCGCATTTGCGTGTTTTCGTGTTAGCGTGTTTTCGTGTTGCTTGTTTCTTTGTGTGTTCTAGCGTTAGCGTGTTTTCGTTGTGTGTTCTGCGTTAGCGTGTTTTCGTTGTATGTTTTCGCATTTGCGTGTTTTCGTGTTAGCATGTTTTCGTTTGTGTGTTTTGTGTTTGCGTGTTTCCGCGTTAGCTGTTTTCGTTGTGTGTTTGTATTTGCGTGTTTTTGAGTGCGTGTTTTCGTGTTTGCATCTTGCCTTTGCGTGTTTTCGTGTCTGTATGTTTTTTCGTTTGTCCTCGTGCTAAAACAATGATAGTCGATTGTATGTAGTTGTAGGCAATATTGTGTTGACTAAAAGCCATAATTGGAAACGCTGTTTCTATTCCCGGTCCGTGGAGCTATGTTTAATTAGCTTTTGACAGATGTATTTATGATAAGGTCAGGCTTACCTGTAAAATAATATAGAGGTAAAACTAGCTAGCTAACGTGTTTTGTGCTACACGCATCACAGTATTGAAGATTCTGTTATGTATTAGAAAACGTACTACAGTCTTGAACAGAATGCAGATAAATTGAAGGAAATGTATACGGTATAGCTTCTGCGAACAAACTGAAAGATTTGAAGAGTGTGCAGCATTTTCAGAGCCGTGCTGAAACCAGTTAATTTAGGGATAACCTCATGTCCATGTAATAATAATAATAATAGTGTCAGATAAAAACTGTCAGGGTTATTAGCTGCTTATAGGTTGTTACAAAATAATCGTTCAAGTGAAGACGATGAGGTGATTGTATCTCAAAATCTCGATGATGGCGATGCTTTCTATGAAATTTCAATAAAATTAGATTACGTCACTCTTATTCAGATTAGAAATTAAAGCGTTTAGTTAACATTGCTGTTAACCTCAACTGATAAAATCCATATAACATGAAGTACATGTGTGTGTGTGTGTGTGTGTGTGTGTGTGTGTGTGTGTGTGTGTGTTGTGTGTAGTGTGTGTGTGTGTGTGTGTGTGTAGTGTGTGTGTGTGTGTGTGTGTGTGTGTGTGTGTGTGTGTGTGTGTGTGTAGTGTGTTGTTGTGTGTGTGTGTGTGTGTGTGTGTGTGTGTGTGTGTGTGTGTGTGTGTGTGTGTGTGTGTGTGTGTGTGTGTGTGTTGAGTATCAATAGTTTATGTAATCTCAAGATTCAATTATTTAAAGTATTTGTTTTAGAAAAATTTTAAAATATTTGTAAGTGTTTTGAATGTAAATTTGATAAGTACAATATAATTGCTAAATACGAGTAACAGTAATCGGTTTTTGTGTATTACTTTCTAAATTAGTTAATGATCGGATGTAATAGCCACTTTATATCCAACCATTCATAAAACGTGTTTAGTGAGACTACATTATTAGAACAACTGAAGGAAAAACACTTCTAAAGGTAAGCGTATTATTTTAATATATATATATATATATATATATATATATATATATATATATATATATATATATATATATATATATATATATATATATATATATATATATATATTTATTGATATTGCTAACAAAAATGTCGACAAAGATTTTTAAAATGTATTATTGCTCTTATAGGATGACGTCATAAGATCAGCTCTACAATAGATTTTAAACTTGCAGTTATTGTTAATTCGCGTATAATAATAAAACCATTAAAACCTTTTACCTTTTATTTCCATTATATCAGTTTGATATTCTTAAAAACATGTTAATTTAATTAACTCTATGTTGTATATAAGTAATTATTACTTTCAGTCTTTTAATGGGTTTTATAACTGATAATGAACACGTTACTATGTGCCTGTTTAGAAAAGAAAATTTTCATACATATATATATATATATATATATATATATATATATATATATATATATATAAAGCATCATTGCATTAGGAAGAAATTATTTATTATTTCACGTCATATTTAATTAGACTTTCATGTATTCAGTTTTTAACTGTAATCTGGTTTCCGCAAACTGTATGACATAATTTCGGTTGATTGATTGAGATTGATCTGGTTGATTTGATCGAGTATGATTTGTTTGAGATTGATTGATTAATCAATTAATTGATTTGCTTGTGTGTGTGAGAAAGAGCCGAAAGGGTGGGAGAGAGAAGAACGTGATAGAGCAAGAGAGTGGTGTGCACTATCAACTTCTATTATAGAAAATTTCATTGGTCTATACGCCACTAGATGGCACTAAAATCAATTTTAACTCAAAGGGTCTGGGCGCAGACCCTGATACAGGTCCTGTCTCACAAGGCTAGGGCCGCCTTTTTAAAATACGACGGGGCGAAGGCCTACAGCTGAAAGATTAAGTTAGAACCGGCATACAATTGCACCAAGGGGGCCACGATAGGGGCTAAGCTCTACGCTTGTCTTATAAAGTTAGAGTCCCCATACCATCTCCAGCCAGTGGGCAAAGGCCCGAGAACAAGTTGCGAAGCCCTACACGTGCTTTACAAGCTAGCATTAGGCCTCCTTATTAGAACATTGTACGCGCACGCATTTGCCTACCTTCTAGGGGCTAAACTCCCAAAGAGGGGGTAATTAGGGTAAAAATTCCATTAAGGGGTTAAAAAATGACTGCCGAAAAGAAGCCATAGATGTGAACCGACAAAAAAAGTTCTTAACACAACCAAAAGGGCTCTAATTGGGGTAAAAATTCCATCGAGGGTTGAAAAAGACCTCCGAAAAGAAACCATAGGGGTAGAAAAAACGCGTCCAACACGTGGGGGGCCGTAAAATGGGGGTGAAAGAACACGTCCTACACGTGGGCGAGTAAAAGACAAAAATAATTAGGGATGAAAAGGGCCTCCGGAAAGAAACCATAGAGGTGGAAATACCGGTCTCATACGTGGGCGACCGTGGGGAATCCCAAGGTCAAATGACTTCAAAAAGTGAAAGGTGAGGGGCCCCCGTACTACTCATGAGTATCAGAAGATTGTATGCTCGTACGACTTACTGATATTACAATTCTGCAAATTTGGTTCATCCGCCTAAGTAAAATGAGTTAGAATATAGTGTTGATGATTATGAATCTATACACCCTTTTGATAGTGGCTCTTATGCCCTTCTGATATGAAGCCCTCGATATTTACACAAAATTCTTTCATGTGTAACATGAATTTTGTTTAGTAAAATATACAAAAAAATTTCTCGTGCCCATATACTCGTTTACACGATTAGAATGATACGTTATCTAAACGAGATGGTAAGACACATGCTCTATTGCCAAAGTATTATTACAATATGCATAATTATGCAAAATATAATATTACACAGAATTATAAACATGAGAAGTTGCAAGGCTAATAATTAAAATGGGCGAAACGGTCTCTACCACACATTTTCAGGTTATCTAAAAAACTATTTACCATAGGATAAAAAGTGTAGAAACATCTCTTAAAGATAATTTAATTATAATGTGTTTGTAGTAGAAAGATTAAAAATTAATTTAACTAATTTAAATGAAATGTTACATTTTTTTATCAATGAACTTCATATTTCACTATTTAAAAGTAAATTCGAATAATTAATAATTGATACAATTTAATATGGTATAGCAATATGTAATATTTTGCTCAGATTATAAACCCTCCAACAATGCACCTACCTAAACTTTTTTGACAATGAAATCATTTACACTGATTTGGTGAGGTCTGGGTTTCCCGTTCTCAGGTCTTAATTAATACTCTTGATCCAAATACCCTTGAATACTCTCGGAAATCAACACGAAGAAATAAGTCAATAAGTTAGGCTATTTGTAATAAAGTAAATAGACGAGTATACAGGGTGCGGCGAGAAGAACTTTGATTAAAAGTAATGGTGGATACAGTTATGTTAAAAATCTGAAATTACGACGCTGTAGGTTTTGGTTGACGCTGAGTTCAAATATAATATTGTCCTGAATGTGGCACTTCTGTTTATACCGGAAGTAGACGTCAACTTTGTTATTTTAAATGGAACCTAATATTTTTGTTTTATTTTCAAATTCTACATGAAATTCTAGATAAAATTTGTGCACAATGTCCTATACCAAAAATGAAGTATTTTTGAGATATTTCGATTTTTATTTAAATTTTGAAAAAATCCTAGTCCACATTGAATAACGATATCTCCATTAGTAACGAAGCTAGTGACGTGAAATTGTAACCAATAAACAACAAGCGCTTGCCCGTTAACTCCATATATGCATCTCATTGATATTTCATACAGGGTGTCTTAGACTTAGCCGCCGAAATGCGAAATGAAATATTTCAAAAACGGTTGGATTTAGGTTCAGCGAATACTGATACCAAACAAATTGGCTTAAAAAAATACAGCGGAAAATGTAATAAAATATAGGGTGTTCTATTTAAAGTAAGCAACTTATAAATGATTTAAATTGTGCATGTTGGCGGCTAAGTTTAAAACACCCTGTATGAAATATCAATGAGATGGAAATATGGAGTTAACGGGCAAGCGCTTGTTGTTTATTGGTTACAATTTCACGTCACTAGCTTCGTTATTAATGGAGATATCGTTATTCAATGTGGACTAGAATTTTTCAAAATTTAAAAAAAAATCGAAATATCTCGAAAATACTTCATTTTTGGTATAGGACATTGTGCACAAATTTTATTTATAATTTCATGTAGAATTCGAAAATAAAATAAAAAATATTAGGTTCCATTTAAAATAACAAAGTTGACGTCTACTTCCGGTATAACCGGAAGTACCACATTCAGGACAATATTATATTTCAACTCAGCGTCAACCAAAACCTACAGCTTCGTAATTTCAGATTTTTAACATAACTGTATCCGCCATTACTTTTAATCAAAACTCTTCGCGCCACACCCTGTATAACTAATAATTTGGTATAGCATAATGTAGGCTTGTGTTGGAAATTATATTAACTCTCTAAATATAATACGTTTTGTTTCAGGTGTAATTCACAATTTGGGAGTGTGGGTTGATGGAGCACAAGAAACTTTGTCCACCTTAAAGCAAAACAATAAAAAAATTAATTTTGTTACAAACAACTCCACAGGAATGGCAGAAAACTTTTTCAAACGATATGACTTGGAAATTAATGATATAATTACGCCAAGCCATGTCCTAATTGATTATTTAAAAGAAATTAATTTTAATAAACAAATTTTGCTTATTGGTACTCCTTACATGAAACGCCAATTTGAAGATGAAGGATTTTCAGTGTTTAACACGGACGTGAGTAAGATGCATTTAAAAACGTTGTATTAGCGAATACTTTTAGTCGCTAACATTCCTCAATACTTGCTTGGAAATGGTTAACCAAAAAGGTGATGGAGATATTGGAGCATTAATAATGGATTTTGATTTTGAATTAAACTATTCTAAGCTTATAAAAATTCTATCTTGCCTAAATAATACTGATAATCTGTTGTATCTAACAGGCGCAGTTGATAAATACTCCCCTCTTTCAAAAACGGTCGTCATTATGGGTAAAGTAAAGAAATACCTTCATTATGTATTATACCATTTAATTGTAGGACCTGGAACATTTCATGGCATTATTTACGATTTAACAGGCAAGTGTCCCACAAATTTTGGAAAACCGTCTTTTGCGATGTATAAATATATTTTAAAAAAGCTTGATATTCAAGACGTTTCGAGAGTATTATTTATTGGAGATACGTAAGTAACTTTTAAATAATTAAATTATACACTTAATTAATTATTGTAGGTTAGAACAAGATATAATGTTCGGTAATACTTATGGTTATCAAACATTATTAGTTTTAACGGGTCTTTCTGATTTAAAAGACATAGAAAGCTGTGATAAAAAGTTAGTTCCGAATTATTACGTTAATGGAATAAATAAATTAAAAGATTTAATTGAATTGTGTAATTTATAAACAGGAAAATAGATAAGCTGGTTAAGTTGTTATTATCCCAATCAGTACCGTGCAAAAACACATACTGATGAAATAATACCTATACTTAAGAGTTCAGAAATTTTATTATGTTTAATTTATACAGATTTAGTTTTAAACACGTTGTATATAACGATTTATATCATAATACAGTTTATATGTTGATTGCTTTCACAATAAATAGTAATAAAGAAATAAAAGCAAAATATTGTGAGAATATTTTGGCTCACTGGGTATATTTAATTATTTTGTACGTATGGCATATTTTTGATGACGTATGAACGTGTCTGTACGAGAGAATTTTTTTATGTATTCGTGTAATTGTTACGCCACTGGAATAAATCCTCTTACTTAAGAGGACATTTGAATGCAGTATAACGAGATTGTGAGTCGAAAAAATGACATTTGAATAATGTTTTAAAGTCCCAATAGGGATATCGTGAGCAAGTTTTCCTAAAAATTTCCAGACGACGTAGATGGACAAATCTCATTTGCGTCTGTGTCTGTTCGGCAGTCATGTAACAATTTAACACTTACGCTGCTCACTTTAAATTGAGAGGTATGCCAGGAACGGTAATGATTTTCTTGGTGAACGTGATACAATTTAACGACAGAATTCAAGTTTTGTGTGTAATATAAAAAATATGATGACGCTTATCTGTTTTTGACGCGTGACTCCTATCGGTGTCATGCGCACCTGGTTAAAAATTTGCGGCTCAATGCTTACCGACGCCGATCGGAGTCAAAGAGATTTTATACCATTTTATGAGAAAAACAGGTGCTAAGTATGGGTTGTACCTGTCTGCTGTTAGATAATACAAGACATGTAACGCAACAACGTAAACGAAAATATTTTTATTATAAAAACAAGATTCGTTGTCGAAACATTCTATACAAAATCCTGGCTTACTGGGACAAATTTCGCAATAGTATATAATATCTTTCCGTATTGTTTATTGAGAACATACCTTGCAACGTTTTCTCTTGGTTCTTTCGTCTTTATTTTTGTCAGCACGCGTCTTGGCGTTCTTGGTGGATCTGATTTGGTTCTTCTCCTATCTTTAGAACACTACACAAAACTGAAACGAAAATCGTATAGCGACCTTTTGTGACCAGAATATTTACTCCTCCATTTCTGCCTTATGTTCGTTTGAAACACCTCCCGGTTATCACGCCATTTTCCAATTGTTACATTTTGACAATGTGACACGGTAAACTTTCCTTTTTTTATTTATTTTTTCAAAACATTTACATGATTATGCTTTCTTTTAACATTCAGAGTACCGCTACAGTATGTTTGACGAAACGTTAGCAGTCGAGCCAATTCGAATGGGTTATAAAAATTATCCATATAAATGGAATGGCCCGAGTCAAGATAATTTTTTTTAATTCTATAACGACTTTGGCTGTATGGTCTTTTCCTTGTCGTCTAGTGCCCTGTATAAATCGACGATTTCAAAACGAGCCCGCTGCGTTCCGTCAACATATACAGTTTGATACCGTATTTATGCCTTCTATTTTTAATATATTGACGGAAAACTAACGGTCCATGAATTAAAACCATTGCTTCATCCAGAGATGAATTCATCATTGGTCTAATTTTCATTAGTTTGTCTTGTGCATTTTCTCCGTTAGATGGGTTTTTCAAAAAATGCCAACTTCTTATTATCAGTAAGAAACGATATATGCCCATAACGGCCGAAAAACAAGTCAAATTAAATAACGGGTGTTTCTCCCAGTAGTCTTGTATACGATTGAGTTTTGTAGCCCCATATGCAGTACCAAACCTATAAAGGTTAGTAATTCATCTTTGTCAAGTGTTTTACATCGGGTCATTCTCGAGTTTACTGTAGTCCCTTCTCCGCAAAATATTTCTTCGGCGTACCGATTTGTTCCAGTTACGATCAACGTGAATACTTCATCATTCAATAGTAGTCGAATGTATTCGATAAGTAGTTGGTTTCTTTTTGTAAATTTTTTTTTTTATTTTAATATCGTAATGATATTACTACAATTACAATCTGATCATATATTTGATCAATGAGTAATATTGTGCAAACTTAAATTACTACTTCAAACTTAAATCTAAGGATTTTCTCACTAGCAAATCTCTTAGGTTCTAACAACTTATTTACACTAATATTAACGTGTACATTAGCACTATACTCTGCTTTTGCACTAACACAAATATTAAACTAGCTCAAAAGGTTTGGTCCTCTTGAGTCGTCTTGTCAAAACCGTGTTGTCGAGGAGCTGGATTGTCTCGACATTGACGTGGTGAAAGAGTCTCTGTTCATGACTCTTGGCAAATTTTTTAATGGTCTGATTAATGGTATCCATTCCCAGGTCTCTATGGAGGTCAGTATTCCTGAAGTACCATGGAGCGTTAACAATATTCCTCAATACTTTGCTCTGAAACCACTGTATTATATCTAGATTGCTCTTTTTGGCACAACCCCATAACTGGATGCCATATGTCCATACGGGCTTAAGTATTTGTTTGTACAGAAGTACTTTGTTGTAAATTGACAGGGTAGAATTTCTTCCAAGTAGCCAATACATTTTTCTAAATTTGATATCCAGTTCTTGCTTTTTTTTCTTTACGTGAGCTTTTCAGCGTAGCTTCGCGTCCAATGTCATACCCAAATATTTTGCTGTATCAGCATATGGTACATGGATATTATTTATGCTAACAGGAATATGCTGTTCTGTTTTATTCGTGAAATTAACGTGGACAGATTTGGTCTCATTCAATTTGATTCGCCATTGCTTGGTCCAACTGTAAATTTTATTTACTGCCACTTGTAGATTTATTGCTGCTTCTTCGTGATCTTTACCTACGGCCATTATGGCAGTATCGTCAGCAAAAGTGGCTATTGTATTATGTTCTAATTTAGGAATATCACTGGTGTATATTAAGTAAAGGACCGGTCCTAACACACTGCCCTGCGGCACTCCTGCTTTTATTTCCTTTAATTCAGAGTAGGCATCCTCGTATTTAACTCTGAAGGCTCTATCTGAAATATAGGACCGTAATAATTCTGCGAACTGTTTTGGGCAACATCTTGTTTAATTTGTAGTTAAGTCCCTCATGCCACACGCTATCAAAAGCCTGTGCTACGTCAAGAAAGACAGTAGAACAGACTCTTTTTTCCTCATAGGACTTTTCAATTATGTTTGTGATCCTGTAGATTTGGTCTATAGTCGAGTGACTCTCCCTGAAGCCAAATTGATGCCCTGGGATTATGTTGTTATCTTCTATAATTGGTTTCAATCTTTTAAGCAGTATTTTTTCATATAATTTGGAAATTACAGGCAGTAACGAAATTGGCCTATAAGATGAGACTTCATTTGGTGGCTTTCCGGGTTTAGCGATCATTATCACTTCCGCTATTTTCCATATCTTAGGTACATATTTTAACCTGAATGATGCATTAATTAGGTATGTAAGTTTTACGATTGCTTTACGAGGAAGCTGCTTTAGAATTTCTCCTATAATCAAATCAAACCCAGGAGCCTTCTTTGAGTTGATGTTTTCTTTTATTTCCGTTGCAATTTCTTTTGGAGTAGTGAATCGAATATCGCTTTCTTCTGTGATAGGATTCTCCCAGTTAGGAATATTTTCGTCCTCATTCCATTGGAAAGTCATTTCGAGGTGTTCGGCATATCTGTTAGCCTTTTGTACGTTACTCTTTGCCCATGTGCCGTCGGCATTTTTAATTGGTGAGTTCTGTAGAATAGGTCTTTTTAGTTGTTTGGTTGCTTTCCAGAGCGAATGGTCAGTTTTGCTATCATTTGACAGTTCACTTAGGTAGTTACAAATAGAATTATCTTTAACTTTTCGGATCTCTCGTTTGAGTTGCTGTGTGGCATTGTTTAATCTAGTTCTGTCTGCTGGGGATCTAGTTTGATGCCATATTCTTCTAAGTTTCCTTTTTTCGGAAATGAGTGCTCTAATTTCTCTAGGATAATTATTACCTCTAGTTCGTGAGATAATATTTGGGGTATTATCCCATGCGGCTTGTTGAATATTATTAACAAATTTCTCTGATTCACTGTCTAGCTGATCTTCATTTCTTAGCGGACACGACAATTTAATAGTTGCCTCAAGTTGAAGTTTGAAGCTCTGCCAATCAGTTTGCCTATTAGTCAATCTAGGAGGCTTTTCTTTATGTATAATACTGTCACTCAAAGTGAGGACGATGGGAGAATGGTCAGAATTCATATCTCAAGCCTCTTCCACGTTTATATAATTTACGGACATATTTCGTACTATGAAGAAATCAATTAAGTCTGGGATTTTATTTGTGTCTGTAGGCCAATATGTTGGCTTGCCAGTTGATAATGTTATACATTTTAGTTGGTTGACCGCTTGTATAAGTTGCTTTCGTTTTGTATTGCTTAACCTAGATCCCCATTGGACATGCTTAGCATTGAAGTCTCCTCCAATGATAAATCTATATCCGTGGTGAGTTAAAAAATCTAAATATTCCTCTTTTTTGATGGCATGTCTAGGCGGACAATAGACTGCGGTAACAATGATATCATATGTTTTGGTTTTAACATTTACTGAGGCGGCTTGAAATTCCCGTGTTTTGTATCCCATTTCTTCGTGATGATTAATTGATTCTCTGATTATAACGGCACTACCGCCTTTGGCGTCATTTTCCGGATGTATAGTGTGGTATACTTTATAACCCTTGAATTTAACATATGACTCATTAGTATAATGGGTCTCGGAGATGAGACATATGTCAATGCCCTCTATGTCTAGGACTGCTTGCAATTCTTGCTGATGTTGCAAGAGCCCGTTGGCATTCCATTCCATAATTCTAAAGTTACGTGCCATTATAATTTTTTGTGAAAAGCTCCGTTAGCGCTATGTTCGAGCTTTGTAAGGCGCTCATCCATTTTTGTTAATTTCTTCATTATTTGTTGTAGAGTGTTTTGAATAGGATCATTTTGTTTTTGCTTTTGTGTTTGTTTTTTATTGACAATTTCTGCCTTACCACTTACTGCCTGACTGTAGGATTTCTCCCCTGTGTTTGCATTGGTTACTGGTATTTGTTGGTTATTTCTTGGCGGCTGTCTTTGTAGAATTGATTTCTTGTTGCGTTTGTCTTTTAATTTTTGTAGTTCTTTGCAACCATACATCCTCTATAGTTGGCTGGATGTCCCTTTCCGCACATTTTGGTTGGGCTTCTTTCGGTTTGTCACAATTGATCGTTAGGTGTTTACCAGGACATCTGACGCACCGTGGTTCCATAGCACAGTACTTCTATGTATGATTATATGCTTGACATTTTTTACATTGTGGCACAAGCCTGGATTTTCTCAACGGTAGAATTTCAACTCTGACTCCTAATATATCAGTTATTCCATAAATTTTATCCACACTTTCGTCATGTCTGAATGAAAGCATGAACATATTGAGGGGTTGCTTTGTTTTATATTTTAATTTAGGGGTGGCTTCGATGAGTTTATAGCCACGTTTTCTCATCTCATAGACAATCTGTTCTGGCTTCATAGAATGATGCAGTTTATTAGCCATAACTTTAATGGGTCTATTTTGCTTATTCTCATATGAATGCCAAGAATATTCTTTATCGTTTAGTGTTGCGGAAACTGATCTGAAGTCATTTTCATTTTGTACGTTAATTTTAATAGTTTTATCGTTAACGATTTTAATTTTTGCATTACAGTAATTACTTACTATATCATGTAATTGATTAAAATTATCAATATTTTCTACTACTATAGGTGGAGGTGTAAGAGTTTTTTTAGTACTAGCTGCACCGGATGTGCCCTGTTGTTTTCGTGATGGTGGAGTTAAAGAAGTATTCATTTTCCTTTTTTTTCTGCCTTTTTCGCGAATCCACTCTGTTTCACTTGCTAACTCATCCTCATCCGTATGATATTCAATTGCCTCTTTTTCGTTATTATCTTTATTATTAGCCAATTTTTGTTCCAAATTCTTATATTTTAAAAATAATTCGTCATACATTGTTTGTATTTTATTAAATTGATATTCCAGTTGATCTGCCCTAGCCTTGACACTGTCCGTTTCCGATAACTTCCAGCTGTTAAACAACAGCTGTTCGTTTTGTGAACGTTGAAAATTTTCTTGAAAAAGCGCACTATTTTGCTGCATTAATATCGCTTCATTTTGCGATTGCGGGCCCGCTTGGGTAAACATTTTTAAGATTTAATTTTAAACTTAAATATAAAAGTCGCGATAACTTTACGACCTTACCTTGGCCGCCAGATACCACTCGCGCACAATGGCATCCGTTTATCACTTATCACTTATCTCACGATGAGAGACTCCCAATACGTGTTTATTGTTTGAAAGTCAAGCGAATACTCCTTTTTGTAAATGGAAAATTATTCTTGCGCCGGGACCGACAGTCCACTTTGGTTCCAAAACGTTCTCTTGCGCCGGCCCTGCAACGTCTACTTATAGCGTCCTGACCACTTCCCCAAATATACCTACAAAAAGTTTATACTAAGTAATATAACTATTGTAAGTATATCTACAATTTATTTTACCCATTCAGATCCGATTCTGTTCCAAAATTATCATCACTCGATTCAACTAAATCGTAATCGTTTCCATCATCACTGTATTCAAAAGCAGGTAACAGTTCCTCTTCTGTAATTTTTTTGGGATTTAAAGTTAATTTAAGGTTTTTTAGTGTGAGACGGACCTGGCTTACTTCTATCCATCTGCACACAAATTTTACAATGTCTAACCTTTACTACCACACTGACAAGTACCTGTGCGTTTCACTACAGTGCTAACTTCACATTGACCTCTTTTTTTGAAGGTATTCCAGTCATGCCGTCCGGCGTCGTGCGCACTGCGCATTGAACCACTATAACGCCGATCGGCGTCATGAGCACTGAACGTCTTAAATTACTTAACAGTTTGTAAGATGGACACGTTTATCTATAAGAGGGCAACTTGATCAGGCATGATAGATTTTTCAGCGCACTTTCAGTTGACGCGGTCGCTCGTGATTTCAGAAAATGGAATACGTAACAGTCTGAGAAAATTTATGTTATAGCAATTAATAGTGCAGTTAAAAAAATTGTTGTTTACTGCTGTAAACCATTTTTTGGGGATAGAACTTTAAAACGTTTACAAATAGAGTTGATCTTATATTTGTGTTGCGAAACTTTTCAAAGATTTAAACAAAGTGTTTAAAGGGTCTAGGACGTTTTGCCGCGGCCCACTTGCCGCAGCGCCGGTTCGCCGCGACGCCAGCCATTTCTTCGCTAGCCGTTTCGCCGCGGGCAAGTTCGCCGCTAGAAAAATTTTAATATTTGGAATAACATGTACACCCATTATGAAGTTTTCTCTGTGCGTATTAAAACACAGCATGTCTGTTGCTTCTTACATCAATTTTTAATCCTTTTAGAAAAATATTTTTTAACGCTTATATTGTTCTTTTAGAAAACTAATATGATAACACTTAATTTTTATACCACTACGTATTTACGTGGGCGATAAGGTACAAAATTTTAAGTATCCCTCTATTTTAATACAAAAATTCCAATAATCCATCAACCTAGGTTGATCTCTTATTTACTAGAAGATCTTAGAAAACGGATTTAATGTAGCTAATTTAGATATAATTATAATTATATAAATAAGATATAAATTATATAATGGATAATTGATTTGATTGGCAGATTCCACCTCCCCCTCAGAAACAGAAGAAATTTCGTTGGGCTAACGAGAGAATTTTAAGAATTATGAGGGATGTAAATAACAGAATAACCTTGGAATATTTCCGTTCTATACCACACAATTACCAATTAGGTCAATAAATTACATTACTATAAATTTACCGTTACCTAGTGTATATGTTATTCCAAATATTAAAATTGTTCTGGCGGCAAATTGGCCCGGCGGCGAAACGGCTGGCGGCGAACCAGAACCGGCCGCGGTGAAACGTCCCATACCGTGTTTAAACAAGTTTGAAATAAACAGTAACTGTTGGGTTGTATGAATTAAATCCACGCGATAGTAAGAGAAATATTTAAAGCGATCCTTAACTAAATGCAAGTTCTGGATATTGTTAATTAACATTAAGGTTGCATTAAATAATTATTAAATAATATTAAAGCTTGTGTATTTGAAACAAAATTGTTCATGGTAAACAAACTTAAAGATTTAAAAGATTACACCTTTGATTCTTCCCCCGCCCCTCTCTAACGGGAGGGTGGGCTGCTCGATAGTTCTACGCTCCTTCAGCCACAACGATGGATTCGCAGCATACATATGTACACTACTTGTATATGCATGGTGGTATTAAGGATGGGTGTGATCAGGATAAGATGGGAAGGAATGGAGAGGGAAGATACTACCCCAATATTCGCCTAAATAGCCGCACATGATGTGTGTACACGCAGAGAACATGTAGATATGTGTATGAGGAAAACTCCTTGAAAAAACCGCATACAAGGTAGAATTAGCATGCCTAGAATTTACAAGAAAAGGTTTGGTACACGGGGAAAATGCAATTACAATAAAGAATATGTCTACCGAGCAAGGCGGCGGAGCGAAAAGGCAATATGTCTATTCGATAGGCATCTGGGCAGCACGGGATTCCGTTCTGTAAGGAGGGTCATCTTGTATTATCAGAACAAGAAGAGGTCACAGTAAAGGAATCGCTTGAAATCTACGCCCAACGGGTGTTTCCATTCATATTATCGAATATCAGAGATACTAAGTTTAAAGGAAACTGTAAAGAAAACCTTCCTAGCAATGATTGGTTTAAGAGGTTCATGAAACATCATCCGCAATTAACAATAAAATTAGCGGAAAACACTATACGCGTTAGGACACATCTGAGTTACGAAATTATAGAAGAATATTTTCAAAACCTAAAAGAGACTTTGCGAGACGTCTCATCCGCTGATGTAGTCAATTATGATGAGAGATGCAGAAGGGGTTAAAGTATAAGCACACCTTCAAGGTCATAACACATCTAACAGTAGTGCAAAATTCGGTTTACTTCCCCCTAATGCAACACATTTGCTGTGAGTTCTCCAAAAAATTCCTCAAAAGAGGCAGAAATTTCAATCGAGAGGGATCCAACTAAAGCAGAAACCCAAATAAGCGATGAAAATGAAACTAATTGTGATCAGCTGAAAGTTAGAGGTAATATTTTGGCTAATTTTTCGGCATCAAAAGGGAAAGGTGTTTCATTGGAAAGATATATTCGATAGCAGTGGAAGACATGACAATAAGCGTTCTTCTAACGAAAGGTCTGGAAGAAGGGTATTGTATGTATCCGGAAATTTCGAGTCATTGCTCATGCTCAATGTCAACGGAAAATTAACATTAAGTTTGTAAAAAGTGGAAAACACACCTTCTGTTTGACCTGAGACGAATTACAAGGTTCGGAATAAGAGGAATCGTTTTATTTCCTATAAACGACCGTCAGACGGATAGACTAGAAATGCTAGTTAGTTATATTTTCCTTGTAAACTGAGACATTATGCGAAAAAGTCACATTTTTTGATCCACTTAGTCCCAGTTGACGGTATTGAAATAAAATTTCAGTTAAACATCCTTTTCGGTGAATGTAATATTTCTATTAGTTTCCAAGTTGTCCTTGTCATTGTTTTCATTAAAGAGGATTTATTTTAATTAAGGCAAAAATTGCAACACTGTCAAAATAATCAGAACATTTAGTAAACGAAGCATGAAATCAAAATTTACAAGTAAGAAGGTTAGATAAACCGTCAGCTTACTAATAAAAGTGCACAGGCGTTTGTCAAATAAAAATTGTCGGGGGGGAGGGGGGGGGGGGCAAAGGGTACTGCACTCCCCATTTTTTCTTTTAGTTGTTTAAGTTTGTTGCTTAACATCATACAGAAGGCAGGTTTAGACAAGACTACAATCTACACTATATTTGAAATAAATATCTCAAAGCAAAGAAGAGATATTAATAAATTTACACTTTTAAAAATAACGTTGGCACACTATGCAGGGTGTCCAGTATTTATGCGTCAAGACCTTAAGAGGTGATTTCTCACAAGAAATTAGGGCCATCAACTTCTATAACAATTATTCTAAAACTCAATATTAACTGAGATAGAGGGTGTCAAAAAATTACTTTTCTTTAATTCCTTAATAATTTTTTTCAAATCTTCTACATGTATTACTTGTGCCCTTATAGATTCATATTCTAAATCATGCAAATACTCTAGTGCCAAAGGGCCTAACCTGACCTTAACCTTCGATCTATGGTCCACAACTTTTTTGTTTTCACTACTTTATGAATTTAAGCAGCATCTTGTTGAAGAGCATCCAATATTATTCAAAAAAGTATCTCTTGTTGCAATACGACAGAATGAACCGATTCTAACAAAAACGACTTCAAACATTTTCATACGTTAACGCTGCTTTAAACTGATTTGTACTATTAACATAGAATGCTACAATAGCGTGAAGTTGCCTCAGAAAATTTTGACAGTTAATGTTCATGTTATTCATTCTGTTGTGATCATTTGTGTGTAGTAACTATCGTGATTAAAACATAAAATAAATAATTATTATTATTATAATTAATATTCTAAGGCGCAGCTGCGCGACATGCATTATTATTACAGCTTTTTCTGCGGAAAATGCATCAAGACCAAGATGTTTGTTTCAAAATGCTTTCCCAAATAGAAGGATTCCGCTATCGCAGTTGTTCCAATTAAAATCCATCAGCTATTAGGTGAGTTTTGCCCATTTAAGACGAGGTGCTGTGATGCTGGTCGTCAAAAAATGAGCTGAATCCCTGGGGCTAAAGTTTGTGTTTTGGCTGTGGTTGATAATCTTGAGATAGGTATCAGGTCAATTGCATCGCAGGAAAATATTCCCAAAAGCTCGTCCCATGAAATTCTGCAAGAACAACTTCTCCATTCATTCCACTATCAAAAGGTTCAAGCCCTACTCCCTGGAGATCCGCTTCCATGACTGAATTTTTGCAGGAAACAGACATTTCCTTACTTCCATTCTTTTTACGGATGAAGCTGTATTCGAACGTGAATGTGTAATAAATGTCCATAATAAACATTAGTGGTGTGACGAGAATCCTAATTTAGTGGTAGAACTTTCTGTGAATGCATGGGTCGACATTGTGGAAGACTATTTAGTTGGGGCACATTTCTTACCATAGAGGCGTGATGTTGAGATTTGCACACATTTTACAACATGATCTGCACGCTTTGTTAGGAAACGTTCCAATTTGGGTGCATGATGGTGCACCGCCTCATTACAGTTTAGTGGCGAAGAAGTATCTCAATGAATTTTTCCTTGAGAGGTGGATAGGGCGCGGTGAATTGATATATTCTTCAAGGTTCATCGCAACCTTCTGAGAAGCATAAGTGTGTTGAAACGGCAGGACAACATTTCGAGAACTTATTGTCAGCGCACTGATGAAATGTAAACTGTGTCCCATTTTGGTTAAAATTTTAGGGTGTCTCGTTTGCGAGCAAAGATAGAAAGATGCGGTTTTTGCGACCTTGTTCTACTTCTTCGTGTAACGAAAGATGCCACAAATAGAATTGTCATAGTGTTGAAATACAGGGCGAAATTAAAAAATTGCACATTTTAAGCACCACTCGTAACTGGTTTGCCTTCTAATTTATCGAAATGTTGAAAAGTGGGTTGTATATAGAATTTTCCGTAAAATTTAGTGGCGTGGATAGTTTTCCCCGCAAAAAGTCAGTTTCTTCGCAATAAAACCAAAGTTTTGTGTTTTTAAATGGAACACCCTGTACATATTTTTGTATTGTATAATAGAGCTTACGCTCAGATTTCAAAAAATATATAATTATGTGGCTCTTCTTTTGTATCATTAACCTCAAAAATGAAGGTTACGTTAATTTAACATTTTGATGATATAGTTGGCCATAAAAAAACAAGGTTAAGGATTGGGAAGTTTTATGTAAAAACACAAAATTAAGAACTAAACATAATACCTACAACTTTACAAGCCTAATATAAAAGACTAAAATAGATGTTTGAACTGATGACCATTCTGTCTTATACATACTCTTCCAATTCGTTCTACATCATTAAACACAATAACAAGGTGATCTTGTAAATGTCTGAATACTTCTCGTACTGCATTCAAACGTTCAATGTTATCATATTGAGTTTGGTAAGACTGACAAGTCCGGACACCTAGGATGCCTCCTTATCGGCCCATTAGTGGCAATCCATCTATAAGCAAAATTGTTTTCCAAGGACAGGCGTATAATTTGCGCATTGTGACATGAATTTGGTTCAAGCGAGCTAAAGGAATGTCATCTAATAATTCAGGCACAACCATTCAACCATTCAAAATTTTGATTTTCTGTCATATTTTGCGTAATGAACAAACAATACGATTGTTACACAAAAATAATATTAATCAGATTTGACAGGTCAATTACGTTTAGATCAGACTGGGCCCAGCCTACTTACAAATTTAGAGATAAAGTATTCTTTATGAGTTTTATTGCCATTAATATTTTTTTCTGAAGCTGTAAGATGCATTTTACCCAATTAACGACAATTTGCCAGTTTGAATATGTTTCAAAAACTATTGTACCTTATTTGCATAATTTTTTGTTAATAGTTTTGCATTTCTGCGTAAAAGTCTTTAGATTTATTATAATTGCGTATTTACATATTTATAATTATAACAAAGCAGTAAGAATCTAGTAATCCTTTTTTAATACTAAAATATGTCTTGGACGTTCAAGAAAATATACGTTTATACCGAGTTTATAGGTTTCATGGCCAACTATATCATCAAAATGTCAAATTAACGTAATATATATATATATATATATATATATATATATATATATATATATATATATATATATATACATATTAAAAGTTAATTTTAAATAAAATACAATTAATGATTATTAAATTGAACTTCTGTGCGGTCATTTAAAAACAATTTCTATAGTTATCTATTAGTGTTGCTTACAGCAAATAAAAATTAACAATCAGTCACATGTTGTCAAGGACATAATTTTGAACAAAATTTTTAATTTGTTTTATCATGTAGTTAATTGCAATAATAATTTTGTTTATTAGTTTAACTCAGAAATGAGTAAAATAAATAAGTTCGAGTAAATAACAAAAAAATTTATAAATAACATGTTCTTTCACATGAGCATAATTTCAAAGTCAATACAATCGATTTATATTTTCGACGCGTCGCGACGCTTAGCTTTTAGTAGGCGTCGAATTTTTTAAACTTTGAAAAATATCTACTTGACCCCATACATTGACTACTTTTTACAGAAATTAAATATTTCTATTCGTTTTTGAGATATTGGCGTGCGGAGTTTTAAGTGAAAAACCCTGTATATATACAGTGCGTTCAGTATAATCGGACGCACTCAATAACTTTTTTGTATTGCGTTTCACAAGAAAGTGTTTAAATAGTTTTTTATTCATTTACAAATACTCTATTAAGTGCTTGGTTTAGATAATTTTTTAAACTTCCGGTTTGACCGGAAGCGCACATAATTTTATTTTTTTAAATCACACTGTATATATATATTTTTACATTTTCGCATTGCCTATTTTTTTCTCAATACATACGTAAAAAATTCTTATAGGGTTTTATAAAACAAAATTAGAGAAAAATGCCATCGAAAGTTTTTCAATTTTCTTATATGATTAGAAAAATTAAACAAAATCAGTTATAATTAGCGAATAAATTGTTCAAAGTTGCCACCATTCTGTTCTAGACATGCTCTTAATCGTAGACCTGAGTTCATGGTTAGTTGCTTTTTTGATTTGCTGCGTAGTTAAATTAACACATGCAGCTGTAATTTTATTCTTTAAGTCTATAACATTTAAAGGTGGATCGGCATACACCACTGTTTTTAAATGACCCCACAACAAAAATTCTAACGGTGTAAGATCCGGTGATCTCGCAGGCCATTCTACCGGGCCGTTAGTTCCTATCCATCGTTCATTGAACGTTTGGTTAAGATATTCTTTTACTATCAACGCGTTGTGAGCTGGAGCTCCATCGTGCTGGAAATACAATTGTAGTCGCAGAAGCAGAGAAAACTCATCGAACATTGTTGGTAGCACGTTATCTAAAAATTCAAGATACCTATTGGCGTTTAGATTACCACCATAGAAATAAGGCCCTAGTAATTGGTTTCCAATTAAACCGCACCAAACATTAGTGCCCCATACGGTTTGATGGTTAGTTTCCATTGACCAATGAGGATTTTCGTCAGACCAATAACGATTGCTTTGTTTATTAATAACTCCATTATTTGTAAACTTGGATTCATCTGTCCATAAAATATGATCTAAAAATAATGGATTGTGATCACATTGCTCAACTATCCATGCAATCAAAGTTCTCCGATCAGGGTCTTGAGGCCGCAAGTGTTGAACCAAATCGACTTTATACGGCAGCATTTTGAATTTTTTTAATGTCCTGTGAATTGAGCCAACTGATACACCTACTTTTTGCGCTACATGTCTAATAGATGACCGTGGATTTACTCTAAAATAACCCAATATTTGTACTTCAATATCTTCGGTCAAAACATTTCTTTGTTGTTCTAAATTCTGATAATTTACTCCTGGAAATGTTCCACGCATTCTAAGCGATTGTTCAATTTTTCGTATGTAACTTTCGGAAGGATGGTATCTATTGGGATATCTTTGTGCGTATAATTCTACCGTTCGTCGAGAATTACGTTCACATTCACCAAAAATTAACAACAGGTCAACTTTTTCACTGTTAGTCATTTTAAACAATTATTTCGATCGAAATCAAATTAAACTTTTATCTGGTTGTCAATTGCACTAAACGAAAAAACAATTGCGATGCGATTTTGTTGACGTACGCTGCCTACGGTTTTGTTTGATTCTTCTAATCGTATAATAAAATTGAAAAACCTTCGATGGCATTTTTCTCTAATTTTTTTATAAAACCCTATAAGAATTTTATACGTATGTATTGAGAAAAAAATAAGCAATGCAAAAATGCAAAAATATATATACAGTGTGATTTAAAAAAATAAAATTATTCCGTTCAAACCGGAAGCTTAAAAATTATCTAAACCAAGCACTTAATAGAGTATTTGTAAATGAATAAAAAACTATTTAAACACTTTCTTGTGAAACGCAATACAAAAGAGTTATTGAGAGCGTCCGATTATATTGAACGCACTGTATATATATATATATATATATATATATATATATATATATATATATATTGAAAGTTGAGAGTAAGCTGTATTATATAATAAAAATATACAGGGTGTCCCAATTAAAAAGCAAAACTTTGGTTTATTGCGAAGAAACTAACTTTTTGTGGGGAAAACTATGCACGCCACCAAATTCTACAGAAAATTCTGTATGGAATCCACTTTTCAACATTTCGATAAAGTATAAGGCAAAGCAGTTACGAGGTGTGCTTAAAATAAGCAAATTTTGAATTTCTCCTTGTATCTCAAATACGAATAGGTTTCACGAAAAAGTAGAACAGGGTCGCGAAAATCGCTTCTTTCTATGTATTCTCGCAAACGAGATAGGTACCCTTCAAGTTCATCCTAAACGGGACTCAGTGTACAGGGTGATTTATTTATCATGGGAAATGCGATTTTCTCGAAAACGGTTGGAGAAAAATTCGTTCTATAAAAAGCGTGTTATTTCGGCACCACTCCTCTTAAGTTAAGGCAGAAATTTACTAAAATATGAAACCGACGCTGTGTGTCGCCACTCTTCGAAATTTTTGTCTCAGAACCATACCTTTTTTATTAGATATTTTAAAAGGTCGATCAATTCTAAAATTCTTTTTCTTATAGACATTTTTTTTCTATTCCTGACCGTTAGAAAGTTATAAGCTAGTTTCCATAAATACTTTTTTCTTGACTTTTTACCCAATTTTATAAAACAAACGTTTTTTGTTGATTCTTTTAAATAAAGTAACTATTGGAAAACAATCTGCAATAAATAATACTCAATCTGGATTATAAATTTATTAATTTTCACTCATAAAAACAAAGCACCTAAATTAAATCCGCGGCGAGGTTAAAACAAAAATCAAAATTAATTAATACGCCATGTTTTATTGCTTACTCGTTATTGTTTTTAAAACTTAAAGTAAAATGCTTTTTTACTTCAATTTTTGTCATCCTTTTTACAATCTTACCCAAACACTACGTATTATTCTATCACATTTTTCGATATTTACCTAAATAAAAAATAGTAGGCCATGGAATATAAACAGGCATTGTTATCTTTTTCTTTTGAACTGTCAGTTTGCCAGTTTACTTGTAGTTACTACGGTAATAAAATCTTTAAATACTTAACTTAAAAATGTTTGCACATAATGAAAAAGTTGATATGTTGTTGGTAAATGGAGAGGCAGGGAAAAATTCTTTGGCGGCATGAAGATTATATTCCGAAAGATACCCAGAACGCATTCTTCCAGAGTGCAAAATATTTTCAAGGCTAGAAACTAATTTAAGAAAAAACCTCGAAGCATTTTCATGTATTCTATATAAAATAATTTATTTTTTTCGTTTTATACTGTTTAATCATCATTTGCAGGTAAGAAATCCAAAAGAAAAACTATTACTACAGATCAAAATATTGCTGTAATTTTAAATTACTTTGAAACAGATCCAGTTGCATCCATAAGAGAAGCATCAAGGAATCTAAATTTAAAATATAGCACAATTCAGCGAGTTTTAAATATAATTTGTCAGTTTTTGTTAGCGTTGGATTAAGATCCTAATTTATATTCACACATTTTATGGACCGATGAAAGTCATGTCATAAGCCACGGGCAACCTAATAGGAGGAGTGCCCACTATTGGTCTGACGAAAATCCTAACAACATTTTGGCATAAATGTGTGGTTCGATTTAGTAGGTCGTCATTTATTTGGCCCATATTTTTATGAAGGCAGCCTAACAGGGCAAAGGTATTTGGATTACTTGCAAAATCAGCTTCCGTTGCTGCTGGAAAATGTGCCACTTCAAATTAGAAGAAATATGTGGCTTCAATTAGATGATGCACCTTGCCATAATGCAGCAATTGTAAAAAATTATTTAGACACTGAATTTGAGAATAGATGGATAGGAACTAGAGGCCCTTTAAAATTTCCACCAAGATCACCAGATTTAACGCCACTAGATTTTTTTCTTTGGGGAAATCTCAAGCAAGAAGTTTATAAGACAGAATCGAACAACATGGAGCATCTCATACAAAAAATCCAAAATGCATGTAATGGAATAAGCGACGAGATGATAAAAAGTGTGACAAAAAAAGAAGTACGAAGGCGTTTTGGTTTGGTTTTGAAAATAATGGCGGCTATATAGAAGTAGCTCGATTAATTTTTTTGATTTTGTTTATTTTTTGCTGCTTATTCGAAATTTTTTATGAGTGAAAATTAATAAATTTATGATCCAGATTGAGTGTTATTTATTGCAGATTGTTTTCCAATAGTTACTTTATTTAAAAGAATCAACGAAAAACGCTTATTTTATAAAATTGGGCAAAAAGTCAGGAAAAAAGTAATTATACAAACTAGCTTATAACTTTCTAACGGCAGGAATAGAACAAATGTGTATAAGAGAAAATTCTTAGAATTGATCGGCCTTTTAAAATATCTAATAAAGAAGGTATGGTTCTGGAAAAAAAATTTCGAAGAGTCGTGACGCCCAGCGTCGGTTTAATATTTTACAAAATTCCTGCCTTAACTTCGTGGTGCCGAAATAACATGCTTCTTACAGAACGAATTTTCCTCCAACCGTTTTCGCGAAAATCGCATTTCCCATTATGAATCACCCTGTACATTTAGCACGTTATGCAGTTTGTTGTGATTAGCAAAAATATTAGTTCATAATGTACTTAGTGAATAAACTTTGTATTAATGAGTAGTAGTGTTAACGCATGAAAATGTTTGAAGTGGTTTTTCTCAGAATCTGTTCATTTTATGGTATCGCAACTAGAGACACTTCTATGAAAAATTTTGGATGCTTTTCAATATGGTGCTGTTTAAATTCATAAAGTAGTGATAACAAAAAGTTGTGGGTCATAGATCGAAGGTTACGGTCAGGTTAGGCCCTTGGGCGTATTTGCATCATTTGGAACATGAATATACAAGGGCACTAGTAATACATGAGGAAGATTTGAAAAAAGTCAATTCACTAATTAAAAATTATCTAAGGATAACCAAAGAAAAGAAACCCTACATCTCCGTTAATATTGAGTTTTCGAAACATTGTTATAGGACCTTATGGCCCTAATTTCTTATGAGGAATCACCTCCTAGAGTCTTGACGCATAATTTCTGAACTCACTGTATATTGAGAAAAAATGCTTAAAGTGAAAAGCAACCTAAGGAAAGCTATTATTTTAGTCCAAAGAATGTATGGCTAACGGGTTGACGTACTATTTTGTTTATTATATTTGGATGTCGTAGTATTAGTATTAAAAAATACGGGGGTAACCTTAAATGAAAAAATTCAACAAACGAAAATGTTTACTTTGGTTAGATTAAAAATAATTAGGATAAGATTAGAAATTTCAATGATTAAAATGCTTGCATAACAAGAGCGAAATTGAACTACTGTCCAAACAGTACCCAATATTTCGTCATCTGGAATAGTTTAAAGTTGTGTCAAGGTTATCTACCACCAATTATAAATAAATATTTACTGTGCAACACTATTTGCTTTGTTATATCGACATATCATGATAAACTAAAAGTACGTATGTACGTAGACGGTATTACTCCTTAAAGTGAACTAGTGACATCATTTAGCTTAATTGTAAGTAAATAATTATTTAGTAGTATTCCTATACATATTCATTAATTTTAATAACATAGCTGTATTTATAGCAATTAATCCAAGGATAGAAACAGTTGATTAAAGATTTATATATTTGATAAATTGTATTTGATTTTCATACGTTTCGAAGGTCACTTAGAAAATATGTGTGTACCATGTGTGTAATTTTGATGTACCTAATTGTAATTCTACTTTGTTTAATGCTATCCGTGGGAAAATTTAAGATACGCAAAGGTGAGGCTGAAGTCGCAACAGTGTGTAATACTAAGATAAGACAGCTTTTAGTTTTATACTTTGTGATTTCTTCTTACAAATTATTTGCAAAATCCTGTTTAGTGACAACACGATTTATATCACGTACTACAATGCCTCGCTCTTATTTTTGGATTAGTTTACATTTCAAATTAATAACGTAATTTTATTTACGTAGCTGGTCTAGTTGTACACGTGGTTATGCCCTCGAGAGGAGCGGGTTTGACGCCATCAAAATAGAAGTATTGGCATGTGCCTTATTTTAAGATTCTACTTAATATATCGTGGGCGTTCAAGCAAAAGTCACTAAGTCCAAAAACATGCACTGGCATGTTGCTATTGGTCAATTCTATGATATGGCAAAACTCACTAAGTCCTGTGTGACGTCATTATTGAATTACAGCAGTGGCTACCTGTCACTAAATGACAAAAGTTTTTTAACAAGCAAAAGTCACTAAGAGGACTTAGTGAAAAATTATCTTATGAAAGTTTGTTGTATGAAAAGGCAAAAGTCATTATGTGGTCTTCGTGAAGTTTGCATATTATCTATAATGTAAGCAAACATGCGCATATTTTAGAAGTGTTGTATCATCAAATAAAAGTTAAAGCAGCTGTGAGCACTGTCGTGTTTTGTGGTTTTATTTAATAATAACAAGAAATGATTGAATCTAGTAGAGGTAGGAGATAATGGACCTTGCCTTAAAGGCTTTAGCGGTTGCAGAAGATGCTTCGAAGTGCAGTCCTGACTTAAATGTAAGTAATTTTAACTTAACCTCACTTTTAACGAATTTTTCTTGTGGTTTCTGAATTTTGAGCCTACCCTAATTAATAACTTTGTACCTTTTCACACTGCCTTAGATTTATTATTTTAGTAGTAACTAGCTTAGTACCCCGTCTTCGACTGGGGAAGTTTATTAAATGCCAATCCTGCTATTGTTTAAGTTGTCAACTTATCCAAAAGCCAACTCAATTTTTTATGATGGCGCCCTTCAAACGCAACAATAAAAACAATGATAAAACATATAATTTGATAAATAAATTTACGTGTATGAAATTCAAAGGTATTTTAACTATAAAATAAATGATTTTTTTTAAATAATATAGTATAAATAATATCATTTCTAATTAAGATATTCTTTACATAAATTAATTCATATAAATTAATTAATCGTAATTTTAGTTTGTATTTTGGTTTTTGAATTTATAATTGTAATTGCAACTTTAGTATTTTTTTTAATTCACCAATAATGACAGCGGCTTCTTTATCTTTCCAAATGCCAATTTTTAATTTGTTCTTTTCCAAATTTAGAATAATGTTTATTATTTTCCAGTCGTTTTTGTTTCAAGTGGCTTAATTGAAATGCTGCACGTTTATTAATGTTTATCGAAATGTCTTGAATCTGGGTAGTTTTTGTTTTATGTTTGGCTGAAATGTAGTTTAGTATTTAAATACTCTGTATCCAGTTTTGAAACTAATAATAATAATTATGTTTTAACTGAAAATTGAATAAAATTAAGACTATTTTAAATTTTTTTTTTTTTTTTTTTTTTTTATGATTGTGGGCCTGAACAGGCTAAATAAGGCCTATCGTGCTAAAGCACTCAGGAACACTTAGGAGGATGGATAGAGGGATAATGAATTGAAATGAAATGAAAAAATTTATAGCGATACTTACAACAACTTCTTGGCATTGCTTTCATTTAGCCAGTTCATGTTTCAATTACGATACCAATGATGTTTTTGAGTTGATAAAAATAAATTTATAAGAAATCAACTATCTATTGGACTATCATTTAGCGAAGATTTGTAGGCGCGTTATCTTAAATCCCAAATATTTGATGACATTACATTAAAATTATTCCCACTGTCAAATAATTTTCATGAATTGTCAGATGAACTGTTATAATTTATTGTTGAATTTTATTTCTTTATTTAAACAAAAAATACTCATCCAATTGTAAATTCCTTTCTTAGTACGTGTTTTTGCACCCATAACTGTGTTTATGCAAAATTTCATCTCTCGGACTTAAGCCGTTTGGCTTGTAGCTTGATTCTCAATGAGTGACTTTTGTACCTAATTTTTGTTTAAATTGCTACTTTTAACGTATTCGTTAGTTTTAACGCTGCACGGTTGTACATTTTTGCAGGTACCAACATTTATCCCATTCACTGAAGACATAACGAGCTACAAGACCAATGATGTTTCTAATACAATTATTGAAGGGTCTGTAAGCAGCCGAGTACAAAATTAGTTGCGAGACGAATCAAACCCCAGCGATTATGAAGATTACAGCGATATGGACGAAGATTATAGTCCCTCTATGAATTCTGATTCAACTAGTTCGGAAAATGAGACATCAGCAGAATCTCAAATTGGTGCGTTTCCCGTAGTAACTGGCGATATTGTTCATAACGAAGATAAAGAAAATAACCAACCGGGTAAAAAAAGACGTCGTTGGCGAACGTCTGATCCTTCGGCTTGGACTAAAACCAAAACCAAGAAGTTAAAAGACTTAGGTCAAGTGTACGTTACGAAGAAGGGGAAGCAACCAGCGAAGGTGCCCAAAGAATGTGACTGTAGTAAATGTCAATTTAAATGCACAAATAATTTCATTGAAGAAGACAAAATTAGAATATGTTCCACTTATTGGAAACTTGAAACCTACTGTAGAAAAAAGACTTCATTTTAAAAAAACATAAAAGCGGTTGTACCACAGCGTCGGACGGCAAGAAAAACTGACGGTAAAGAGCGCCAAAACGCAAAAAAAGTACTTCTTCTTAAAAGACGGTGCAGAAATTAGGGTATGCAAAACTTTTTTTCTAAAAACACTTTGTATTAGTAACGGGCCAGTAAATAAAGCTTTTGAGAAAGCAAACCAAGATCGCGTGTTTGATAGTGGTGATCAGCGGGGAAAGCATCCACCAGCCAACAAATTAAGTGATGACGATGTACAAAAAGTAAAAAATCATATTGAGAGCTTTCCAGTTACCGAATCTCATTACTCACGAACTTTACAAAGAATTTTGTGCTGAAAAAAATGACAGACCTTGTAGTATTACAACATACCAACGGATTTTTGACCTAGAATATAATTATTCATTTTATAAACCAAAAAAGGATCTATGTTCTACTTGTGTACGGTATCAAGAAAGTTATGCTGTTACAATTTAACTATTTACGAAGGAGCACCTCCGAATAATGCTTACTGTTACACATGAACTGAAATAAATGGAAAACGTAGTAGCAACGAAATAGGCACTTGTTTAGAAATTTTTTTAAGGAACTTGCCACACATGTAAAGGAAGTCTCACTGTTCTCGGATACTTACGGAGGGCAAAACAGAAATCAAAACATTGCCGCTCTATTACTGTACGTTGTTCAAACATCTTCACATCTTGATGTAATCGAACAAAAGTTTCTAGAATCCGGACACTCAATGATGGAGTGTGATAGTATGCATAGTGCAATAGAGAAGCAGGAAAAATATGTGCCAGTTTATACCATGCATGACTGGCTAACCATCTTTCGATTAGCTCGTTCCAAAAGAGGAAAGAAAAAAAACGATCCATATTACATCCAAGAGCTTCAGTTTTATGACTTTCTGGATTTATCGGGTTTATCAAAAAGTCTGATACATTTGACACAGAGGTAACAAAGTTTCTTAAAGTGAAATGTTTCCGGTATGGAAAATAAAATCCAAGTTTCATTATATTTCGATACAACCACTCAGGGGAATATTCCAAAATTAATATTTGCGGAAAAGGGCGCCCAACAAAACTTCCAAAGACCTTGAAAAGAGCTTACTCGAATAATTTGCCAATATCAGAAAAAAAATATAACGACCTAAAGCGCTTATGCGACAAAAGTGATATTCCGCAAGAGTTTCATGCATGGTACAGAAACTTGCCAAAATCGCAAAACGTTAACGATAGGAATCCAGAACCCAGCGCATTGAGTGACACCGATTACACCGAAGACGACGAATAGGAAAATTTTGAATTTGGTTTACATTATTTTGAACGTTTTAATTTGTTATTATAATAAAATAGTATTTTGATACAATAGTGTTCCTTTAATTGTATAACAATAATTAATTTAAAACTCATTAAGTCCATTTACAAAGTATTTAAAAGTCGCTAAGTCCACTAATTACCGCTAATTAACGTAATAGAAAAAAAAATACTTTAAGATCAGAAGAAAGCACACTTTAGTAACTAATTCCTAAAAAATGGTGAGTATGCGTTGGCTTTCTGATTTCAAGTGAGAGATTCAGGTTTATATCGCTAATATCTCAGAAATAGTTTTTTGGACTTAATGAATTTTGGCAGAACGCCCACGATATGCTGTTCCATCTTATTTTGCATTAAAGCAGGCCATGGAAATCTAAGTGTGGTAGCAATGTCAACAAAAAATTACTACCGTTACTTTTGAAAATTGTAGGTTATATTCTTAAAGTCAAACTAATGTAGCGTTGCAAGATAATGTTTCATGCTATTTAGACTTTGCGTGAAAATCGTTTAAACTGAAATGTCCTATTTGAAAAAAACATGGAGTGTCGCCACTTAATATTCCCGTGTACATGCTATAAAAGTAATAACGTATTACTTCCACATCCAACGGATGGGAATACTGTATCGCTAAAAAAATTTTCGAAAATATTCATGTGCTCAACCGCTTTAAAATGTTCGAAAACGTCTAAAAACAAAATTTGAGCAAAAAAATCTTGTCTGTCTGTGTGTCTCTGCGTGTGTACTCGATAACTTTCGAAGCACTAAACATATCAACTTGAAATTTGGCACACATATAGATGTCAACTACCCAAAGCGACTGATTGTTTTTGGGGCTAATGGGCTATGAGGAAAGGGGTAAAATTGGAGGATAAGTACCCCTTTTGCAAACTTTTTTTTTTATATTTTTTTACTTTTAATATGTAATTAGTAATATAATTGTGAGTATTTTGTATCCCTATAATTTTTCTGTACAACAAACGGTTTACAATATATTAGCAAAAAACCGTCACTTTAAAAAAACAGGTTTTTCCTAAATTTCTCCGGAGCTACTTAACATATTCAAAAAGTGAAAATACCATTAGCTAGAAAATACAATTTCTCGCAATAAAGTATTTTTGGGATTTTTTTAAAAATGTTCTCATTTTCGAAATATTTCCAAGAAACTCGATTTTGAAACCCGTCCACACGATTTTTTTTTAATTATGGTATTAGATGGAAAATAAAATTTCTGATCGAAAAGCATTCTTGTAATTTTTTTGTAAAGTTAATCGTTTTCGAGTTACTTACAAAATCCGATGTTTTGATGTGGAAGTATTGATACAATTTGCAGCGGTTTTTAAATAATTTGTAACGGTATAAACGGGTGGTAGAACGGGATTACAGATAAAATTGGCCTTTTTGCCCCGACTAACCAGCGTATGGGTGTAGGTCAGATGTTGAAAAAGTTTGCACAACCAGAATAGTAAATCGTACGTAAGTCAAAATAGGGGATGAAAACAAAATCAATTCGGTAAGGGCGCCAGAATGCTTGGTAGTCAAAATAAGGGTTGTCGTGCCAAAATTACGAGTACATAGCGTGTCTAAACATACAAAATACATACGCTTACCTATCCGCAATCAATTCCAGGTGTGCTGGACAGCAACTCAGCAACCCACCTGAAATAGGGCTTCAAAAAAAAAAACACTACACGCTTGCCAAATAAAAGCGTGATAAACACTCAATAACGTTACGTTAATACACCTCAGTGTAATAATAAGGAATTAAATAATAATCAAAACAATACAAAAGAAAATCTATAGAATGAACTCTAAACTGAATTAATACTCCACTAAAAATCAAATAAAATACTAAATATTAATAACGCTATTACTCAATAAAACAAAAACTAACTTTGTTACGTTAAAAACTAAATTACTGGTAACTTGCAATTTGCAAAAAGAACTTTTATGTAACACAAAAGAGTTTCCACATAATTAAAACACATTTATAAAACCTAACAAACTATAATAAAATAACAAAAAAAATAAGGATAAATATAAAAAAAATGTAAACATACGATAATGCGTATAAACAAAAAAAAATACAAATGCTTAAAAGGCGACAGGATGTCTAATCAGAAATCTGCTTTACGCCAGTCTAGATCGTTTAACCTAAATATATAATTCGTGGATAATATACCCACACTACTACAATAGGGTCAATTGCCCTTTAATACTAAAAATAAATAACAAAGTGTGAAGGCGGAGCGTCAAAACTACGATTAGTTACACTAAATAAATTTAAAAACAACTTAATTTACCAAAAAAAAATACGACACCGCTTCCAAACTTTCATCAACACAAAAAAAAAAATAATTCGCAACACAAAAATCTTGAAATATTCAATAAAAAAAAACAATATTATTTTACCTTAAGGTCTAGAATTACACCTCTCCTGTGTTACAACAATGAAAGCGAACCAGATGATCGGTTACTGCTATAACGGAAATGAAATCTTCCTGGTCTGGCAAATGATGAATAAAATTGTTGACTATTGTTCTATGATACACAAACGATCCCTTGATTGAATCGCGTTAAAATGTTACTGCATAAAATCAAAACTTCTTTTAAAATAATAATATTTGAGCGTTCAAAATTGCTTGATAACTTTTAGCTTTTAATTGGTTTTGTTTCCACTAATAATCCAAAATGTTAATAATTTATTTTAAATAACTATAAATTTTAATATATTGCGAAAGTTTCTTTATCTTTAAATACGCTTTGTACGGTAAATAAGAGGCACTTCCAAGAACGTTGACTTTAAATAAATCCGCAAAAGCGAGATAAACCAAAGATTTCACCGAAGCACTACTAAAACACGACGATGTCCTCTAGGTAACTTTACGTAAAATCGAAATCGGCACTAGGTATAATCCTTTGGTGATGAACAATTTTAATGAAATCCCTTTATAAGTCTTCTTCAGAAGTAGCTAAACTACCCTTACTACACAAAAATACGTTCGTTAAACACCAGAAGGTCCAAAATATCAACGTTCTAAACCACCCCTTAAAGCGTAACAAGCGGCACCGTACTAGTACACTAGAGCGCAGTCAGTTTCAGAATCAACCAAATTATTCACAAAAATCCATCTTTGATTTTTGAATCCCACTACTCATAAAAAATCTTATCTAAGTTAATTCCACCAATTAAAAAAACGGAGGGGAAGATTTAGTACCCCCAAAGTAACGTGTACAGCATCTCTATGTTTCCCTTAAAGTACGAACAATAAGGCCCACATGCAATCTCTATGATTCAAAACCAGCATATTCACTATTACACTGAACAACTATACTTAAGCGTCTCTATGTCGCCAACATGACATCATACACATATAAACCTGCACTATTTATTTAAATTACAAAACTTTCTATTATATTTTACGGAAATTAAACGAAATGAACGTTATTTACACTTAATACAACTATTTACAAATAAGCGTTAATCAAACTTCTATAAACGGGAAATAATAAGGAAAAACAACCTAAATTACGGAATAATAATTCACAAACAAACAAACTAAAGCTCACCATACACCTTTCCTAAAGATCGCTACACGCGTAACACACATTTATCTATAAAACAATTTGACAACAAAAAAAAAATATCTATATATATATATATATATATATATACGGAATCTAACTAAGTGAATAAAACTACAAACAAAATTACGCAATACGTATACAGGGTGTTCAAAATACCCTGACAAATTACATAATAAAACGCTAGATACAAAGAAACATTAAATTGAAATTTTTTGATTCCATGTCTTTTCAACACTTTAATTCTACCCTGTAACAGAATTTTACTAGTTTTTAAAGAATTTTCACTTTTTGATTATACAGATTTTAACAGTGTTTTAAGATGCGCTTTCAAACATTGGTGTAGGAACTGCACAATGATTTGTATTTTAAACAAAAAGCCAAAATACATTTATAAGTAATTTCAAATGTTTAACGCTTGTATTTTGAATTTGAATAAGTACGCCACTTTAAAGCGTAAGTCCATATTAAATAAAACTTAAAAACAAATTTAATAAAAAAAAATAACTTGCTTGTCGGGGGTTAGAACTCTCCTTCCTTATATTACCAGTCTGATTGCTTGACCACGTGGCAATTACCTCTATTTCAATTTAACGTATATTGTTAGCATATCATACTAGGTCTGACTAATTTTTTGTAGTCCTGTGAGAGGTGACGGGTTAATTGCTCCTGTGTTCTAAAATAATAAAGACATGGATAGCAAAAATGTATCGCCCCATTCCGCCGGGTTATTTGGTTGCTAAGTAAACGAGAAAAATTTTTGATCCATACATAGTGCTGATTATCCGTTTGGTTACTGACTAATAGTAATAAATTAACATGAACTGACTGTTTGGCTTTAGTATAGTAGAGAGGTCCCACTACCTCCGTGACACGCTGACCATCCCGATACGTATCGTCCAGGCCATAAACATTGATGGAAATGTTATTGATGGATTCAAACGTTGCAATGTTAGTCAACTTAACAGGAAATTCTACACTATTCCAGTTGAATAACGTCCTGAAATCAGGGTGTCACTAAAGGTGATACAATAGCCCATACAAAGCAGCAAATTCAGATTGTTTGGCATCCAATATTTCCATTATGCTTTGAAAATAATCTTCCACCACCATCCTAACGCTTATAATATCATATCTACTGTTCAAAAAGTGCAAACCAAATAACTCAACAATACATTTTAAGGAGAAGTGTTTCTGCAATTGAATTTGTATTATTTTCAAAACTTTCACTTTCACGTCCCCCATAAACGTTTGCGCATCAGTGTGAGTATTTCTTGGGGATAGTCTATACGAAACAATCCGTTGTTTAAACGCATTCCGAATAACTTCAACCCCAGTAGCAACGAGTAGACATACATTTGATTTATACCTGATGCTTCTCAGGTGTCCTTGAAAATCATACCGCGGTACATCTATTGAACAATCAGTGCAGAGTACAATATCAACACTTGTGTTACTCTTTTTTTGTACAGTCATTGCGTGGATCTAACTTACGCTTCCTTGAGTTGTTCAAACCTGATGGCTTTGGTTTCACAAGGAAATCACTATCACGCTTGTTCCACATTGTTGCTAGTGCGGTTTAAGCCTGATGGCCCGGGTTGTGCAAAGGAATCTGCTCTGTTGTTGTCGACAGTACCGGCTTGCACCGTATTGCTACCTGTGGTATGGTTTTGCGACTCAACCTCCTGCGCTCCAAAATGTATTGTAGTTACTGGTATCCTTATCCAACATAAGGTTTTTTGGAGTCGAAGCAGAGAATCCTTTCTAGAAAATTTCTTCAGACATTCACATTCAAACACTTTGTTACGGTCTATAACAAAAAGTATATGCATAAGTAAGAGTTGTGTTACGTGTTTTGTTATGACACCTTTGATTTCTTTAGTTTATTTGATTAATTACAACTGTTGTCAAAAGAATCATATCCAGCGATGCGAACGATGACGCAACGTAACCTATCGCCAGGAATGGAATTATGGCATTTGAATATCTCAGGTTGAGGGGTATAGTAGTGTACGAGTTGGATAGGAAGGGTAATCGGGATCGAGTGTTGCTGCTCACACATATTCTACCCAGCATTGTAGATCCCCCTACTATGTGCTTTGGACTGGAAACAATGGATTATAACCAATTGTTTTCCAGATACTCCACAGCGCAAGTAGGGCTCAATACACTCTCAGGAGAAGATACTACGTTTTCCACTATATCCCTCACAGGTGATGGCGCAGGTAACTGTAGCATCAGTGCTGCAGGACTCTAGATAATAATAAGTCATTTATCGACCATTTAATATCCAAAAAGTCTGCAGCAGCCACAGGACTGTTTCCATTTGTTCCAATTGTATCGAAGTTCATCGGACTCCACTCCTGATCAAACCCTTCGATACAAGTGGGGCTCAAGACACTCTCAGAAATATGAGTAGTCGGAGATACAGCAATCCCCAGCACCGGTTGCATTTCAAGGTATGCAGAGGAATGGTGATCCACAATTTGAGCCCATTCTTCCACAAATTCAGCAGTGAAGCCAGGACTTAACACATGATGCACTGCTACTTAATCTTCTCTCACGGGTGACGATGTAGTCTCATACGGATCACTTACAGGTTGCAGGGTGAGCAGTATTTCTTCCATGGCTGCCTGCTCATGGTTGCATGATAAAACCACATCTAAGTCGTCCATTGGAGGTGTTGTAACTAAAAACCTTGAAAAATGTCTTCTAAAAATGCATGAAAGACGTTGTTTTTTGTAAGGGAAACGCCTATATTTAGCGAAACGAAAACAGTAGAAATCATTCGTACAACTGCTTCTACAGTACCGAATAACTACCAACTACTTCTTAACCATGAATTATTCTAGAGCAACTTCCCGATCATCTGGCAACGCTGAATTACCTCAGGTAAAAACCACCATTTTTACATTTTAATTTTGTCTTTCCAGTAAAACGGTGACCCCAATAGTGCGACCGCAGACCAGACGCAGACTAACTGACTAAGCGCGTCGACAGATTTACATACAAACAGAGAGACCAACTGACAAATATAAACAACCAGACAGACAGATAGGCAGATAGACAGACAGACAGACATCACACATTGTACATGCTCCAATAGATATATCACTATGGTGATGGTAGCCATCCGACACTCCGTTACAGGAGCATCTCCGATGGGCACCACACTGCACGTATGCTCAGTTACTTGCACCACGTCCACGCAAATGTAATCAAACGGAAGTGGAACGAACCTTTTGCACTTGTACTAAATCAAAATGTTTTATTCCTAGAGAGAATCATATTTCTGAATAATACAACGGTACATGTCTTTTGTTTATTCAGGAAATAAATATATTAATATATCGTTTTCTTTTTCTTGGTTTCTAGAGTGTGTATCAGCTAAGCGTAAAGTAAGATGAATAGATAGGGTACACAGGTAGCGTTCAGTACGTGGTGATCACAAATGACCTTGTTAATATATGAGATGACTGGCCTTGGTATTGTGTAAGCTTGTGGGACCTCGAGGAAGTAGGGCATACGAGGGGCCTTCCTGGTGTGTGACCTTGGTAAAGTAGGCCACTGTTGTATAACCTTGAGCGTGTGAGATTTTGTGAAAGTAGGTCAGACACTGCAATTGTGCGACCTTGGTCAGGTGGTAGCCTTGATAAAGTGGTAACCTTGGAAATGTGGGACCTTGGAATTGTGGTGTGTTCCAAAAGTCTCCAAACTTACCTACTTAGGTTTCAACTCAAATAAGTACTGGTACCATTTTAATTGCTAATAAGAGAAAAATATAAATAATGGAATTTTAAAATGAAGAGTTCCCTTCTCAGACCTTATACCCACAATTCACTTCACCTGATATTTGTGTAAGGAAAGCAATGTAATTACTTAGGTGGTTAAAACATTTCAAGTGCATGCATTTTACGGTTCTAAGAGAATTATACTGAATTTTAAACATGAACATCCTTCTCAGACACTATCACCACAATTCACTTCACGCTGCACTGTGAGGCAGCAATGTATTACTTAGCGCGTTACACAATCACTGCAACGTGCACGCATGACGCGTCGCACGTTATCTGCACAACGCAGGCACTCACACACAACCACACACCAGCACGACAGACGCACACGCACAAACTGCACACGCACACACAGCAACACGCACACGCACACAGCGCACGCACAGTCACGCACACAGCACACACGCACACACGAACACACGCACACTACGCACATACGCACACACACGCACACACGCACACACAGCACACGCACACACACACGCACACACGCACACAGCACACACGACACACACAACACACACACACACACACACACACACACACACACACACACACACACACACACACACACACACACACACACGACACACACACACGGACACACACACACGTCGCACCACGCACACACCACGCACGCACTACGAACATACGCACACACGCAAAGCACACGCGCGCACACATGCGCACACACTACGACACACGCACACGCACACACGCACACACAGCACACACGCACACGCACACACGCACACACGCACACACACACACACACACACCACACACGCACACACGCACACACGCACACAATCACATACGCACATACACATACACATACACACACATACACACACCCACACACCCACACACACACCCGCACACACACCCACACACAGACACACACGTGCACACACGGACACACGGGCACACGGGCACACACGGACACACATGGACACAAACAGACACACACGGACACACACATACACAGACACACACGGACGGTGTAACAACCCATTTTGAGTTGTATTAAAGTATACCGTAATTTATGTCCTTCGTTCATTTAGTTGTAAATATAAGAAACATTTTTTAATTATTATTGAATTATAAGTATGTGGTAGGCAACTTAATTTGCATTTTGGTGTAACTAAAGTGCATATCTTCTTCAGGGTTATACTCCCACTTCTTTAAATAATTTTTTTTCTGCTCATATTTTCGCGCAACGCGTCATCATTCGACTTCCTAAGCGTCCATTTTTTAATTTCTTGTGGTACGCTGTTCGATGCAGGAAACCATTTTTGGGTTTCCACCTAAAGTGCCATTGATTTAATGGTAAGATATATTTAACGCATTATATTAAAATCTAAAACAATTGCTTTTTGCAGGCACTTTCGTTTTTTTTACTTTTACACTTTTATTTTTTTGCACATCTAATTATATTTTAATTACCTTTAAATTTTACTTTTACGTACGCTTTCATTTTATGATTGCAATTTTGCCTTCAATGCAGATCTAAATTTTGATCACATTTTTTTATCTGAACTTTCGAGAGAATGCAATAAACATTGGATTCAAAATTTCATGAAGAGAAGTTTATAAGAAATAAAATTCCACTTTGATATGGTTTACAATGAACATCATTGTTATTTCGAGATATTGCGCAAGATTGGTGCAAAGATGATATAACCTTTGGTTTACATTTCCGTAATCGTTTAGATACCAGAGGTTATTAAAAAGTTTGTGTACAAAAATTTTACGAACAGGTATTTATATCCATAATTTAGTAATTTAAGGCTATTACAATTAGTTTTTAAGATATATTTTATATAATTCTAAATTTAACTGTTCATAAACATAGTTTGTATATTTTTATTTTTCACATTTTGGTAAAATTTTTATTGTAAACCTCGGTTTAGTAATTCCGAGCATAATTGAAACAAATTACCTTGGCATCCGAGATCATTTTTATTATTTATGTTAAGTGGAAATAACAAAGCATAAATTTTTGGTAATTAAGCAAATCAAAATATTGAAGTTGCCTATTTTAATTTACCTACTGGGACAACGGCATTATTTTTGGTGCATGGGGTGTATCTCTAGTAACTTTAACGATCTGTTATGAGAACATTTATTTATACCCATTTGTTACATTATTATCTAGTTATAACGGACGCACGGACACGGACGGACGCACTGATGCACACACGAACGCACGTACGCACGCACACACACAGTTACGCACGCGCACGCGCTTGTTTCTGTCTGTCATAGTTTGTAAATCCCGTAAAGGTATTTCCATAATAGTGACGTGTGGTTACTCACTATTTTGAAAACCTTTAAAGTTATTACCCCTAAATTTTTTCTTCATTTCTTGCAATGTGACGACCATATTTTATTAGTGTTTCTTACAGCACATCGGCATTACAATAACAATTAGTTGCGACAATTATTAAACCGTTCACTGTTCTCTATTCATATGTTTACCTTCTGACCTACTTGCTGTTACGTTACTGAAAAGGGTGTCGTAGACTTACATACGCTTTCAACTCTATTAGGCTTGAATTATTTCGTTACTTTACTTTCATTTTACCACTGATTTTGCCATAATTAGGAGATAGGTATGCATTCTTTGATATGTTTTGCTACTTTTCTTCTACACTGACTGATAAAATAGATTAATACTTTTATTAGCCTAAGCTGATTTACAATACCCAATAAGTTCCTAACTGAACCGTAATTTCGAAATAAACAGAACTATTATAAAAAAACACGCACTAAACCTCAAATTAATAAATTAGCCTTAAACAAAACCGAGAAGAAGGTTGTAGCGGATGGTCCCTCTAGATAGAAAGACTGCAGACTGATAGACGTATACACGGTAGTCTCTGGGAGTAGACGTACATTTGGTCTCACTAGGAGAGCCTAGGGTCTAAATACTAATAAATCTCTGTCTTGATTTGAAATTAAACGGGAAAATTACGGTATGTAGGTATTTTTGTATTCACGTCTGATGCGGAACATTAAATCTAAATATGTATGACTGTAATTAGAAATTCTGACGTGCCAGTGCGCGTATTCTCTATCTTTTAGCGATGCTTTGTATCCGCAGATTAGGAAAACTTTTTTCCAACGGTGGGCAGTCGCAAATATTTCAAAAGGCCACTGGGACTGGTCAGGGGTTGTTTAGGGAGAATGAAAAAAATTCGCCGTGACGCTTTCGCAAGCGAAAATCGTGATTATATACCATTGAGGTGTGAGCGGTTTCTGACATGAGCATGTCTAATTGGTTTACGCATAACGAGATGTCAACGGTGTGGACTTTAACCACCAAAACTTTTTTTATTCACCTCGTACAGTTTATGCACGTATTCTTTATTAAAATGTTATGAACACGCTTTGGTTTCACTTCCTCAAATTCAATGTGGTATTTAATAACCTAAAATCAAGGAGTTCTTTTAAAACATTTAATAATTCCCAAAAATAAGATACCCATAATAGTTATTATGTGCATAAACTGTTGTTAACTAAAGACAATTTAATTTACTGAATACTTATGTCAATCTTCTCTAAGGCCAATGAAACTCTAAAACAATTCATGGTGAGTGAATTTAGCTAACAACTCGTTATAATGGTTTCTCAAGTTGTCCAATATTCAAATATGCCGTAAATTAATTTTTTTTAATTTCTACCCTTAGTTCACAATTACTTACATAACTAAAACAAAGAATATAACAATAAATATTTTCCAGATACTATTTAGATTGGATCCCCTGAAATAAACTACATTGAGAGGTAATTTTCTAAATAGTCATTCTGACCACACTCAATACATGTATTAAATAAACATGAAACGTCCAATAATTAATTATATGTGTGCCACGATACAACATCAATTTCCCTGGTAAAATAAGATTATATTTACTTCACTTCACTGTGTATCTAATATGTGGTGCGTCACAGTACTGCTTTTGCTTTGAGAACTTCACAGCATTTGCATGAGCCCACGGCGCTGTAACAGCTGATTGTCTAGGACCAAGATTAAGGCGATTGCAGAGGCTTGCTCTGCTTGGTCGTTTGATATTATCTACACCACAGATTGATACTTTGATTACATTTCCACACCACAATCAATCACTTATAGAGATTTATTGCGGAAAATGACCCCAGTACGGTTTGTTAAATACCCTTGACAAGACATGAATAGTTCTTTGTAGTTCTGTATAGTTTGGTGAAGGGTTAAGGTTTAAACTCACAATGTAAGGATCCTTCTAAGCACGTTATTTGCTTCATGTTGCACTTAATTCTTCAGCCACGGTCGCTTTCATTTAGAGTTGTATTCGACACTTCCTGGTTTGGGAAATATGACCCTTATGTGGTCCGGAATATAATTTAATTTTGCAACTATCAAATACTCAACCACCAAGCCTTATCCTCGTTTTATAGCCTCTGGTTGACATCATTAGAAATAATGACGTTCACCCGCTACGTTTGAAACTAACTACTCATAATTTTTTTAAGCATTATTTTGGACGCGAAAATAATGTATGTGCGCCACCCATGATAAACTAGAATATTCATGCGTAAATACAGCTTCTTCATTATAAATTTTACTAAATACGTTGGCTTTATCTGTAAAGCAAACGTATTCCAACTCGCTATAAAAATACGATGACCTTCCTCAACGATAACAATTATTCTCGAGATAATCCTAAGCTCCATAATAGTGATCTACTATTCAAAAATTATAATATATTATAATCATATAAAATTACAAAATGCACTCTGTATTGTACTGAAACCCTAATTTTTTATTATACAGTGCTAGTCAAAAGTCCCCTCCCCACCTTGTATCTTTTGAACGGTTTTACTTATACTAATAAAATTTGGAGGGTGAATATAAACGGATATAAGCTTCTCAACTAGTCATGACAAGTGACGTAATAGTGATATATGACGTCACAGGGCCACAGTGACCAATCATTTTAAATAGTACCTTATGGCAAGTGACATCTCGTTTGAAAGATATTAAAATTACCTATTCAGTAATATTAATTTTGTTAGGGTTTAGGTTGATTTTGATAGAAATATAAATAAATACTAAAATTATAGTTTGGCATTTAATTAATCAAGATTCAAGGAGTAATTCTTATAGTAAATGTTGGAATTGTGGTCCACTTAATTCCTGACAGTAATGCATCCTATTGCTAAACTCTTGTCGTACTAGTTCAAATGTGTCTGCGGAAATTGCTCTACATTCTTCAACAATTCTTTGTTCCAAAATGTGCATACTGCCAGGTACTGTAGCGTAAACCTTAGATTTTAAGTACCCCCACAGAAAAAAATCTAATGGTGTCAGGTCTGTTGACCGAGCTGGCCATTCTATGGGACCTCGTCGTCCAATCCATCTGCCACGATATTCTTCATCCAAGTAACGTCTTACTGCACCATAATAGTATGCAGGAGCACGATCTTGTTGGAACGTTATTTCCAAGTTGCTGAATTCATCTAGATTATCTTCCAAAATTTCAAGAATTATCGGTTCAATTGCGTTTTGTGACATCTCCAGATACACTTCACCGGTTAAGTTAGCATTGAGAAAAACAGGTCCAATTATGTGGTTTCCCAAAATACCTGCCCAAACATTTACTTTTTCTGGAAATTGAGTATGTTTTTCACGAAAGATTTGAGGATTTGTGTCACTCCAATATCTCACATTTTGTGTGTTAACGTTTCCATTGAGGAAGAAAGTACTTTCGTCACTAAAACAAATTGATTTTATGTAGTCTGGGTGTTGGATAATTTGATTGGACATATTTTCACAGAATTCTAATCTTCGGTCGGGGTCATCATCTGAAAGTTGGTGCACCATTTTTAATTTATATGGATGAAATTTGTTTTTAGCCAACACCCTATGTACTGTCCTTTGACTAATTTCACAGATAGACGCAACTTGGGCTGTAGAAGAAGTAGGATGTACTACCATTTCTGCAATTATGTCGATTTTTTTGTCGTCACTAATTGTTGGTCGACCAGATCGTTTGACATCTTGAACACTACCGGTTGCTTCAAACTTCTGAAGAAGTTCCCTCAAATAAGTCCTCGATATAGGACGATCGGGGTACCTCTCATTAAAAAGACGTTCCGCTGCATGGAAACTGTTTCTACATTCACCAATTATTAAGATAGCTGCTACTTTGTCGGCTACCGTACGTACCATTTTGTCTATGTAGACACTTAAACGTCGCGTGAAAGAATAATTAAACTGAATAGTCAAGGTACAAAAACTTATCAATGTAAAAACAACGAGAGAATGAAAAAACATCAACTTTTTTGACAATTAACCAGAGGCGGACTTTACAATCTTGATTAATTAAATGTCAAACTATAATTTTAATATGTATTTAATTTTTCTATCAAAATTAACCTAAACCCTTCCAAAATTAGTATTTTTTTTTTATAATTGTGGACCTGACCAGGCTAAATTAGGTCTATCGTGCTAAAGCACTCAGGAATACTTAGGAGGATGGATAGAGGGATAACGAATTGCCAATAGATGCCTATGAACAGCTACCTTAAATTTTCTCATACCTTAAGTGAGAGGAAAACAGGAACTAGGGAGATCATTCCAGAGTTTAGAAGCCGTGTAGAAAAATGTGGATTGCGCCCGTTTGGTACAAGTGGAGATTTGTACTGCATACTGATGAAAGAACTGAAACCATCCTTCTATGCTCAAGGGACTGTATGTGAGAAGTTAAGAACGGGTCATTTATAAGCCTAATCGCTCTCTTTTGAGTACGATCAACGATACCGAGAGCGTATTGGGGAGCACTAACCCAGAGGTGAGAATTATATTCCAGATGAGGCCGAATTTGGGCCTTATACAGCAGACGGAGTTGTCGAGAGGTAAAGTACTGCTTAGATCTGTACAAAAAGCCTATTTTACGAGCAGCTGTTTTGGTAGCTGATAGAAGATGGTCAACCTATGAGAGATTTGAAGATACAGTCATACCCAACAGAGTAATAGAGTCTGAAAACTTAAGAACTGAGCCATTCATACTTACAACAGGAAATGATCTATCTTTTTTGACGGACATAAGGCAACACTGAGTTTTGTTAGCATTAAATTTAACTAGATTATTGCTTCCCCATTCGAGAATACGTTGAATGTCTTTGTTGATTGAATTTGCCATTTCAGCTTTAATTTCTTGATTTGACATGGAAGGTGGATTATCACTATGAGTAGACTGAGATGAACTACAGTGAAGAGTGCTACCGTCAGCAAAGCAATGGATGGGGTTAGTTGTTGAAGAAATAAGGTCATTTATGTACAGTAGAAAAAGTGTAGGCGCTATAACGGATCCCTGTGGTACACCCGCGTTAATGCTAACTTCTTTTGAAAAAAATCCATCAACTACGACACGTATTCGTCTTTTATCAAGGAAATTAGAGACCCAGTTGATAAGCATATCATTTAACCCAAACGAGGTGAGTTTCGCAAGTAAACACTTATGTCAAACTTGATCAAAAGCCTTTGAGATATCTAAAGCGACTACAACTATTTCACCGGACTGCTCTACTGTATTGTTCCAAACTTGGGTCACATATGAAAGAAGATCGCCTGTTGAACGACTTTGCCTAAACCCTTATTGGTGGTCACTAAGGAGTTTGTTAGTTTCAAGGGACGTGAGCAGTTGCTGATTGATTGCTTTTTCCATGATTTTAGACAAGATGGAAGTGATGGCAATTGGTTGGTAATTTGACTGAATAGGTAATTTTAATACCTTTCAAACGAGATGTCACTTGCCATAAGGTACTATTTAAAATTATTGGTCACTGTGGCCCTGTAACGTCATATATGACTATTACGTCACTTGTCATGACTAGTTGAGAAGCTTATATCCATTTATATTCACCTTCCAAATTTGATTAGCATAAGTAAAACCGTTCAAAAGATACAAGGGGGGGGACTTTTGACTAGCACTGTATAATGTTTTCACGTGTCGACGATTAAAGTTTCATCAAAATTTTTAAATTATTCGTTAATTGAAATTAATTACATTTATAACCATAAAATTTTTTTATACTAGAATTTATTGAACTATATTTACTCCTGTTACGTTCCACGCTTCTGTTTGACGCTTTCTTAATACAACAACTCGTAGCCAAAACCAATAAATACCATAGACGTACCATACTTAAAAATAGTTCTTGGAACGTTCCAATATTTTCATTAAATATTCAAATATCATTAACAACGACATTATACCGTACAGTAATTATTACAGTGGCGTCACAATTGAAAAATGATTTTTGTATAAAAGTGATCTCTTATATGACTCATACAGTGCGAAATTGTGCGAAATAACCCTACTAGTCATAGGTACCCTTACGCTATGAGGAAAGTTTAGATAATTTCTAACATATCCGTACTGCATTGTCTACTTTTACACGTGCATTACAAATTTGATGTAATTATCTGAACGTACAAGAGGGGTCCTTTCCTAAACCTAAAGTCTGTCCGATGGAATCTGGCGGATAACTTTATTTACTTCATTATGTAGATAATCAAAAAATATTTCGTGTGTGAAATTTGAAATTTGAGAATGAAGTGGGGGTTACAGTATAAGGCAGGGAAAGGAGTAGTTGTAATAGTGAACCTTGAAACACCTCATTCCGGGCGGTGAGTACTGACAGGAAGTGATATTTAAAAATTTGAAGGATAGGAGTGGGGGAAGTTTAAGTAAGGTATTATGTTCTTATTTGTGGGGACCAACTTAGCACACAAATAGAAAAAAAATTATAAATATTAATATAAGATAAGATGGCAAACAACACATAATTAATTTTATTAAAATTAATAAAAACTTATTCGTTCATAATAAAACATATAATAATTTATAGTTATAATTTCCAAATTTACATCGCAAATAACTTGCGCCTATTTATATTCGCACATGGTTTTACTAAATATAGTCCAAATTTCAAGTTCATAACTATAATTTCCATGTCGATAAATTTGTTTTGAATGTGAATCATTTTGTTTGTAGCTGCTCAATTAATCTGTTGGTTTATATCAATTGAACTTTATGGATTAATTCTAAACCATTTTATTGTTTTATACTATCTTATACCAATGATCGTGTATCCGAGTACAGTTGTATAATAATAACATAACAACCTCTTTGTATATCTGAACTGCACTTTGATCCAAAAATTGAATTTTAATCATCAACGACATTTAATTAAAAATTATGATTAATTTTATTAAATACATAAATAAAAGTTTACCTCGAGTAGGATTTGAACCTACGACCTTTACTTTGCTAGAGTACCGCGCTAACCAACTGCGCTATCGAGATTCAAGCCCCAATCGATGTAAATTTTGTCTTTATGTATGTATAACAGATGTAAATTTTAAATATAATGAGATTAGAATCAAATTACTTATATTAATGGAATGTGAGCCTGCAATACCACAAGGATTCATACATACCAACGCACCTTGACTAATGTTAATTTTATTATAATAAAATCAACGATATTTGTATTATTATTTTTTTATAATTTATATTTTATAAAACTTATACAATTTAACATATGTACTTACATATATTTTTATTAGTAATTATAAAATAACACAGAATTATCACCACATTTATTATATGCTTTGCACCACGGGGACTAAACTCCTTTACTCCTTCACTTTAAAAAGTAAGATCCACAGTTACTCTCTTGGGATCAAAATTTTGTGGATTAAAAGTAACAAAAGCAACTTGAAGCTGCTGTTCTAGAAAAAAAATGTGTCACGAATGATCTATGTTTGACTAATATTTACACTTATATTAGTTACTGTTCTTTGAAATATTTATAAGTTTAGTAACATTTAAAGCTGAATGAACCACATTGTTGTTTAACGATCAACAAACATATTATAATTATATTGAGAAAGAAGTACAATGTACTTTATTTTCCGCGATTTTCTTGTAACAAACCATTTACGCCTTTCCTCCAGCTAGCTCGTGATCAAATATATGGTACAGGTAAATATTTAATACAAGTAATAATGACAACTAGTTACACACTCGGAGTCGCGTAGACTTACTAAAATAAGCGGGTTGCCGCCTAAACCCGCCGAAGACAACGGTGGGTCGTAGTATTATGTCAAGAATCTAAATTCACTTCCTCTTCAAAAAATTTAAATTCGATGATAAATATTACAAGCTCCACTATGATCGAAATTTTGTGGTAAAAGGTCCTTAGGTGAGATGGTACGCATCTTGAACGATCGTCGATAATTGTCTACTCAGTAAAATACTAGTTCAATTTCAAACACAAACTTTCACTTTAAATCTCAAAGTTTGGGATCAAAATTTATTTGAATTCAAAATAATGAATAAATGATAGCTCAGTACTTCTTAATGTTTTCATCAATGGTAAATAACTACAAAATAGTATATAGCACCGAATGCTGGAACGCACTATAGTACAATAGTAGTACGTATATTTTCCTGACTGTAATAAACATCCAATTGTAAACGTTTAGACCTGCCTGGAGTGTACCGAATACGGTAGCTGAAATTATGTTAAAATATTTAAATGCCAAATTATTTTTATAAAACAATCGGTATTTCAACTTGTATGAATTATTTTTGCTTCATTAACAAAACTTAAATATCCTCCCAACCTACAAAATGGAAATTAAAAGAAATGAAATACTTTTAATAATAATAACGTATGGGACATAAGGTTTGAGAAAAAATGCATAAGCTTTGAGAAAAAAATCAGGCGCAATCACCAAAATGATGAAATTTTATTTAAACTTAACTATTAATGGCTAATATTACATCTTTTGACAACATGAAAACTAATCTATAAAACTGGTATCGGACTGTGCTATTTAATGGCGCGCAATTTCGTTAACGGTTGTCTCATCTTCCTTAGGAAAATGTATCGGTCCACTTCCCGAATTTTTTAAAAATTCTTGCTCGCTGCTGCTGTTCGTTTTTAGCTTCCCAACAATTTTCATAAACCTTTCGACACGATGTTTGGGGAGGGGGGGTTACCTTATCTTAGTACATAATTGACGTTATTATGCTCCAGCCAGTCTCTAGTCCTTCTGGCATATTGGCACGAAGCGAGATTGGGCCAAAATGTTACTTCATCGTTCTGATGCTGGGTGTTAATAAAATTTGAGCAGTTTCGGTAAGCATCTTTGAGTATAAAGCCCAGCATCCACAGCTATTCCCCGAACTCTGCCAACATAAGGTGTTGAAACACCAGCCACAGAAATCGCACACCAGGCTAAAACTTCAAAAGTGTAAAACCCATTATTACCTTTCATTTCAGAACGTGACAGCGTAAAATATTTCTTATCACCCATTATGATCGCACGGTTATTCACAAAATGCCTTCGTCTCAAAGCTCTAAAATGTATAGGTATTCCTTCGAGCAGTGACTGGGTTTATTAGGACACTTCCTCTTCTGGACGGTCTTGGATGAGACCCCAAACGGCTTGCCAGTTTTAGGCAAATTAATGCAAGGTATATCCTCTTCGCATTCCCTTATTTCCCGCTAAATTGTTGCCTGACTAACGTTTTGACCTGTGAACAAGCTTACAATTTCACTTTTGGGCAGCCGTCCAACTAAGCTATAGATCTCTTGCAAATTTCAAGTTTGTATGACATTCCCAACGCCGCTATTTAATAAACTTGACGTTTATCAAAGTAAGAAAGCATGATTTGTTTACCGATCGCATGCGAACTAGATCAGAGCAGAAGTTTCAAACCTTTTTATCAAAACTTATCATCCCATACATTACGTTCGTAACAAAAACAGGCCACATTGTGAAAAAAAAACAATACTCTATACCAGATGGCGTTGAAACACTCATGTCAGATGGTGGTTACTTAAAAAATCCAACACTCGTGAAACATTTTCAATCTCATTTAACTAATTTTTCTACTTACATTGCTTTGTATTAAAAAACGTATAAAAAAGTTATTTAAAATTCAATATTCTTTAAAACATGTGTTTACAGCTTTTCTTATAAAATTAACCCTTATTCAAATATTCACAAAATTTGAACAATCACTAAATGGTACCTTAGGAATTTTTTGCCGCTGAATTACGCGTCGTATCAAAAAATAGCATTGAACACAATTAATCTATGTATTTTGGGTATATACGTTGGTATTTATATATCTTTGTAATGTACACGTATTTCAGAAATACTTGATAAAAACCGAAAATAACTTCTAATAAACTCCGTAACTGAATTTCTCCGTAATATAATCATCTCCAGAAGAAATGAAAACAAGTAAATCAATTTTTACGTATATTGTTCTAGAGTTATCGAGGAACCACGAACACACCACAAACACGCACTACCACAACACACGCACACACACCACACACACGACACGCACATATAACACACACAAACATACACGCACACCACGCACACACACACAACGCAACACGCACACAAACGCAACGCACACCACATAAAACAACCACACACACACATCGACAAACCAACACACACGCACAACTCACACCAACACACACACACGCACACACGCACACAGCACACACCACACACAACGCACACACCACACAACACACGCACCACACCACACACGCACACACGCACACACACACACACACGGCACACACACACACACAACCAACACACACACGCACACACACACCACACACACGCACAACGACACAACGCACACACCGCACACACACACCACACACCACACACCACACACGCACACATCACACACACACACGCACACACACACACATAACGCACACATCACACACTCACAACGCACATACACGCACACAACTCACACCACAGCACACATACATAACCACACACACACACACCAACACACACACAAAACGACACAACACACCACGCACAGACACGACGTCAACACGACACCACACACACACACACACACACACACTACGCACACCAACAGACATAACATACACACACATACACCACACACACACACAATCACACACGACACACACACACACACACACCACACTACACACACATGCACACCACACCACATCACACGCACACACACACACACATACTACACACGCACACACGCACACCACGCTACCACACGCACACGCACACACAACACACGACACAGCACACACGCACACACGCACACTACGTACACACGACACACGACATGCACACCACACTAACAGACACGCACACACGCACACACGCACACACTACACACGACAACGCACATCACGCACACACGCACACACTACACGTACACACGACACACGAACTACACGTACACAGCACACAATACGCATACCAACATACACGACATACCATACTACACACACGAAGCACACAGAACACACACACAGCACACCACCACGCACACGCACACACGCACACACGTCACAGACAACGCACACGCAACACTACGACAACACGACACCACACACACCACAACGCTCAACGCATACGACACGACACACGCACACACGACACGCACACACCAACACACGCACACACACGACACACGCACAGCACACGCCACACACCACCACACGACACACGCATACACGCCACGTACATGCATACCAACACGCACACATACACGCTACACATACACGCTACACGCAACACACATAACACATACGCATATACACGCACACACGCACACAGCACACGCATACACGCAGCACATACACGCACACGCACAACGCACACACGACACACACACGCACAACGCACACGACACATAGCACACACGCATACATACACCCATACGCACACACGCACACACGCACACAACGACACGACGCACACGCACACACATACGCACACACGTACACAACACACGACAGCACACACGCACACATCACGCACACGACACACGCACCACCACACACACACACACAGCACACACACACACGCACACACACGACACACACACAACGACACACACCACGTGCACACGCACACATACACACACACACTACAGACACACCACACACCACACACGCACACACACACACACACACATACACATCACACATACACGCACACACACATACACACTACATACCAAACGCACACGCACACACGCACACACGCCCCCACACCACACGCCAACAACGCAACCGCAACACCCGCATACCGCATACACGCATACGCATAAGATACACGCATACCAACGCAACACACGCAACAACACAACACGCACACCGCAAACACGCACACCGCACACCACACGCACACGACACTACACACCACACACTAACACGACACACGCACACACGCCACACACCACACCACACACCACACACACACACACACACAACCACACACACCACACACACACGACACACACACACACACACCACACACACACACACACACACACACACACGCACACACACACACGCACACACACACACACACACACACACACACACACACGTACACACACACACGCACACAACCACACACACAGACATCGTGCACACTCGCACACACGCAAACACGCACGCACACGGTTACAGACATGCAAACACGGAGACACGCAAACTGGCAGACAAGTAGACACAATGATGCGCGTTTAGGCTAGGTAAAAATATAGAGCTGTAGATAAGAGGTAAACATTAATTGGGTTATTCACTATACAATATTCGTCAAATAATTTATATGAAAGGAACGGGACGTAAAGATGTATCAAGTTTAAGTGATCATTCACCTTAGCAGAAACATAAGTCAAATGCATTTTTTAATGAACCGTAGGTGCACCAAGTTTACTTGATATTTAGTTAACACAGAAATCGTCACTATTATTCTGTGCCTCTGTAATGAAAATATTAGTCGGACGGACGGACAGCTTGTCAGTACCGTACTTGTTCTAAGCTATAGAAATGTTGAATTTTTGTGACCTAACTCAAACTGTTGGAGATCATACATAAATTGGAATATTGAATCATTTATCATTAATGTACTACGTCATCTAACGCTGCTCTATTTTAAAATTTATTCAAGATACAACAACGACTAAATACCGAATGTCTCCCAAAATAGTTAATTCATTTACCTAAAAATAAAAGAAACCTTCACAATCCTCCGTATCTTTTGGGTATAAACCGTGTATTTTTATTTATCCTCTAAATAAATTTAAACATTTCGATAACAATAAATTGCAGTTGTTCTCGGTAAATGATAATAAACAGTGAGATGTCAAAATAAATTTGTGGCATCGCAAATATAAATCTGCTGTTAATACAAAACTTTTGAATTATTTTAGTAAATAATAGCTAAATCTGTAATAGTACACACCCTTCATAACCTATCAATCCAAAAAATTGGTATAATAACATTTTTAGTGGATCGAGCTAAACAAATGTGTGATCCTTAATTTTTGAAAGATGAATATAAATATTGCTACAAGCTTATAAATATGCACTTAAAGATATTAATAATGTTATTACACCTACTACGAACGCATAAGAAAAACTAGTGCTCTATGTTGGTATTGGTTACAGATGGAACTTCAAACCCACCGTCATCTTCCGTAGTGTATAATTTATCTTGTTCTTGTGGCAAAATATACATCGGAACCATCAAAAGTAGCTTTGGCACTAGATGTAAAGAACATATGAAATTTTCTAAATTAGGTCAACCAGAAAAGTCTGCGGTAGCTGAGCGTGGTAAATAATTTAAATGAGGACATTTAATCTGATAATATGATCAACACCAACGTATTATTATGTTCGTTTACAAATCGAAGCTATTGACGTATATAAATGTCCAAGTAACTTCTAAAGGCAGGAGAACCTCCTATTAAGTAGGTTTTGGCATCTTATAGTTAGGAAAACGGCATAATGGTAGGTCTCAATTTTAATTTTTGGATTATCCAGGTTTTCCTAGACCTAGACCGTGGTTTAACGACAAAATATATAGAGTTACCACATCATTACAATAATTTAAGATATGTGGTTCAAATTAAAATCATTAAACGTACACATTATGTGTATAACAATTACAATTATTAATAAACGAAAACTACTTATTTGTTAGATTTGACTAGATCTGTAATTAGTTTGTCAAGTTTCCATTTGTGAAAGCTTTTATCAATTCCAGGTTAAAATTTTTGACTACTTTACACTTAGATCGTTATGACGTTTTTCAATGTTAGCCTTCGTCGTTAAAAGCTGTTCCGATTTGTCATCTTCAAGGCACTTTAATAATAAAACGATCAATAAATATTTAGCTATTCTTTACTCAAATAAAAATAGCTTCCGTAGTAAGCTTTTAATTACGTTTATCAAACTTAAATTAAAATCAACCTTATACTTCCGTTTTCGTATTTCATAAATTTATTTTTACAACTCAATTAATTTTAAAGCTAATAACATTTGCCGAGGATGATAACTGTAACTGTTATCGAATTTATATAAAAGATAAATAGGAAATACACGATTTAATACCCAAAAAATAAGTATCTTAATTAGTCTATCCTGTACTTATGTAAAACTATCGAACGACTTCGTTTTTCTGTAGATGATGCAGAAATCAATAAGTTGAAGGGCATCAAATTTGGACTACAAATGTTTTTAAACAAACTAATTGTATCATGGAAGAAAGCTTATTTAGCACTGCTGTAAATTCTAACGCATTTCTCTCACTTTAAGAAATTAGAGCTCGATACAGATCATTAAATTTTTTAAAAATGCAAGAGCGTCTACAAAAGCGTTATAAAGTAACGAAAATGGCCATATTATCCCGAATCATAAATTTAGATCATAAAATTTACCTAACATAATGTCTAAACTTCCGGGAGTGAACTTTATATATTTCTGATATTTCATTCGTTATATCACGTTCAGCTCCTTGTTTTATGAATGAAAATTCATTTAATACATTACTCTACGTTCAAACGTAAGTGAATTCATTAGTTTGAATGGCAGTGCTACTGTTTGACTTTTTAATTTACCAAAACAGTCCCCTCCCATAACCTCTGCAGTAGGCCAATGATGAATCATCTATGTCAGCATAAATTATTCAAACATGGACAGTAAATTTTTTATGTTAATTCTGAGAGCACATGCGCAAGTTAGTGGTGTATTTATGTAAGTTATCGTAGTGTTGCAGCAGTAGCTCTGCATTTAATTGTCAAAATTTAGGACAGACGTATTGCTCTGTCGATTCAGTGTGAATTGTGTAGGGTTGCTTAAAATTTCAAGTACATACAGTACATCTAGAAAGTATACGGAATTAAAAAACTGTTGATAAAAAAATGAATTACTTTTGCTAAATTTAATTTTACATAAATATCAAGAAACTTATTTTACTTGCCAACCCACAAGCCATTGAGCTTCAGTCTATCAGGAATTCTCCTCATTAAATTTCAGTGGAGAGTTGCCACGATTCCAAAACCAATTCATCTTTAGTTCGAGGTGCTTTCCGTTCCACCTCTATTTTCATATGTTCGCAATCAGTCAGGACAAGCCGCTGTTCGTACAATAGTTTCGATTCTGTTATCTTTCAGCCAATTTACTGTATACTGCGAAGTGTGGCATCGAACGTTGTCTTGTAATCGCCAACATTCCAAATGCAAGGTATTGACTGCTTGAATGAAAAAAAAACCATTTAAAGTGTGTTACGTGCACAAAGAGAGATTCGTAGAAATTGTGGCTAAAGTGCTGTAACATAGATAAAGGAATTAGCCGGAAGCTCAGTCGGTCGGTTAAGCACTTGGATGCATGGTTTTGGCAGGAGAAAGATATACATAAAATTTAAAAAGGCACCACTTGATTTAATTTTATATCGCCCTCTATCAAGAAAAGGGCTACACACAGGACAAAAGAGACAACTAAAATAAAATGGTGAACTAAGTCCACACTGACAAAGGACTGGCTAGGAAATTGATCAGATCACAGGATTAACGAAACAACTTACGATCGTTTAACACCACTTATTTAATATACCAACTGTAAAATAGCATAAATTTTATAAGATAATCTAACATAAAAATTATGGAGCGCCAACTCAAAGACATAAATACAATTCATTCAGGAAATATTCCCAATACATCAATCAATATACATCAGATACAATATATATAATTTATGAATACCTTACATTTCATAACAGAGCTTCGTCTGTTAAACAGCTGATTCTGTAAGTAAACACAGAATTATAACTTGAACAATGGTTATTATCAAAGAAAATAGTCATAAGAAGTTAGATTGAAACTAAATTAAATTCAAATACAAATTCTATTGCAAAGTTAAATGTAAGTATAACGAAACTTTTAATAACCAAATTATCTTACAGGATATTAAGCAAATGTTTAACAGTAAAGTATAAGCATTAATTAGGAATCGATAATTGAACACACTAATACAATGCAAAGCACAGTAATGTAATTGTTATAGAATTTCAGTACAGGTAAGAGCCTCGTTATGTAGAAAAGCTAAAAAAGTCACTCACCAGAAAATGTATGCGTGTAACAATAATACTTATCGAAACTAGTCGTAGGTGTAACGATATTTCTTCAGTTAATGCGGAAGATACTAAGAAGGATAATCGTAAACTGTTTCATTCAGGTTCGAAGACCCATAACTAATATTTCACACCTCGGACGAAGATATCCAAATGTGCTGTCAGAAACGGTTTAACTATCTCTTATGGAAACACGAAAGATGTTAATCTTCAGTAAAGGTGTAAAGGACCAGAAAAAAAACCTATATAAGACAACTGTGTTAGAATTTAAATCAATACCCAAATTTTTATAAAATATGATCTTTATGCTGTATTAAAATTTCAAAACATGTACACATGCATTTCAAAGTTATGTTTAGTAAATAAGAAAAGAAAGTGGGTAGCTTACCTCTTGACCGAAGCTAAGGTGTAGTAGAAACAAAAAAGCCGAACTAAAATTCGAAATCCCAACAGGATTTATTTATATGGAGAAGATTAAAACCAGCAACAGGCTGAGTTAAAATTTTACTTGAAAAATTCAATCAAATTTTTAAGAACACCTTTTCCAAAATTTTCCATTTGCTTCTAACTACGCATTGGATTTCTTTGCCAAAATGGCGTTCTTCCTTCCTCTATCAAGGTACCAGAAAATCACAAAAAGAAAGAAGATTAATTTCTACGAATACTCGAATTTTAAAACAGTCACATGTTTGAAAAATCTCCTACTAAGAACGAATTTTATTGGCAATGTTGCCATTTTCCAATAACATATAGGATGAGTCGTAACTAAAGACCATAAATTTATAAACCAAATTTACACGTATCAAGTGGTACAATAATATACACTATATGTTGTTCCATTGATAATATCCAGTAGTTCAGTAGCACCACGTAATGAAATTCCACCCCAAACAATGATTTGGTCTAGAAGCTTTGATTTCTGTACCATAGGCTGACCTCTGCTTAAAATCCGCAAGCGATTATTGCCAAATAGGAAACAATAAGCTGTATTGAAAACATTTTCACAAGTATCCCTTCGAAACGCTTCATTTTGAATAACGTTTTCATAAAATTGTTTTTAGTCCTACATTATTAAACGATTAAGGTTGGTAGTAATTTTGTTTGTTTTGCTTTAGACACGCTCTAAGAAATGGCCCCTCAGTACAGTAGTCACGCAGTACTAACCGTTACTGCAGTTGGAGCGGTTACAGCTTTAGGTTATTATTTATACCAAAAAAATCGTAAGAACAAAATTCCAACAAACTGGGAACCTGTAGGTAAAATATCAGAAATGTACATGTATCCCATTAAAAGTGGCAGACGATTGGAAATCCAACACGCAAATTGCACTGAGTACGGATTGCAGTCAGTAGATTCATCATTACCCCACTTTAGAGATAGGTAAGGCCATAGTCTAAAACTTTAAACATTGTTCATTATATGTCTTTAAGGTGCCTTGTAATTTACAAAGAATCGACACTCGAAGCAAAGACAGCTAGGTCATACCCAAAAATTCTTTTCGTTGAAGCATCTGCCGTTGACGAAAGTCATTTCGGGTTAAGCGCTCCAGATATGGAAAATTAATTTTCAAGCTACCTACATTAAACAATAACATCAAAGAAGGGAACATTACGTAAGTACTTAAATGCTATAATCGTATTGTACTGTATTAAAGCATGTTTGAACAAGAGCAAATTTTCACAATCGATTGTGGTGATAATGCAGCTCAGTGGATTTCTAATTACTTATTGGGACAGCCTTCTGGGTTAAGAATAGGTTTTCATGATGGAAAACACCGAAGAGATGTAGAAAAGTATTTAACAAAATACATAAGGGTTTACCCGTCGTTTGACAATGCCGCTGGAGTAAGTATCTCTTAATTAACGTAGTAGCTATTTGTGTCCTTTAGGGTATGTATAGTGATATGGTACAATTTTGATCATGACCAAAACATCAGTGGATGACCTGAAGAAAAGAATTCCAGATTCAGATGTAACAATACACAACTTCAGACCAAATCTCATAATTGAAGGTGCAAATTTAAAACCTTATGAAGAAGATAAATGGAAATGGATTAAAATTGGTGATGTTGTTATCAAAAATGTAATGTTATGTCCAAGATGTTCCTTTACAACAATTAATCCTGAAACTGCTGAGTTTTCAAAGACTACGAACCAATTACAACAATGAAAAAGTCACTACTACATTTATTGAATGCTTGAAACTAATTGTTCGTATTTCAGGTACCGAAGCACTGCCCAATTTAAATCTGAGTCTCCTTCTCCAAATATGGGAATATATGGCCGCTTAAGCACTTTCGGAAAAATCAATACAGGAGATATTGTTTATCTAGGCAAACACTAATATACTACTATAAGTATACAAAATAATTTTTTCACAATAGTGTACAAATGTTGTCATACTGAATTCAACATTAATGTTATAAAAACTTTCTAAACCCAGCACGAATTTTTAATTTAACTGTTGGTAAAAACTTCCTTACTTTGGAGGTAAGTAAAACAAGTGCATCCAACGAAAAAAATTTAATGAATACATAATACCGGGTGTAAATCAAATAGGAGCCACCCCTGTAACTGTTAAACGGGTAGTTAGATTTTATTAAAATTTTCGTTATATTAGTGCCAGTTTGGGATTTTTTACATTAAAAACACAATATCCGACTTCCGATTTCACCGGTAATGACGCAAAAGCTGGAAATTTAAATGGAACACCCTGTAAATTTTTACATATTTGGATTTAGGGCTTCAAATACATACAGTTCATCTCTCAAGTGTCACCTCAGGCGCCATTTTAATTTTTCCTAGAAATTAATTTTTGTGAAGTTTGTTAACGATCAAATTTAAAAATTACGGTTTTTTAACTAAAACTTGCTGTTCCCAATAGAAACATACATGGGCCACTCTGTATATTAAATAGCTCTTTCAAGTACTAGTAAAGTTCGTAAATAAAGCAGTAATTTTTTATTTTCTAATTTTTATTAACACAAAATGCTCCTGAAACCGACTCTGTCAAATTAAAATGGCATTTAAGTTGACATTTAGCAGAATGAACTATATGTATTTGAAGCCGTAGAATCCAAACGTTAAATTATACAGGTTGTTCCATTTAAATTTTCAGCTTTTGTGTCATTTCCAGTGAAACCGGAAGTCGGTCGTATTGTTTTTTTATGTAAAAAAACCCAAACTGGCTCTAATATAACTCATCAAAACTTAAACAAAACCTAACGACCCGTTCAAAAGTTACAGGCGTGGCCCCTATTTGATTTACACCTGGTTACAGTAGTTAGGAAGGGATGTCTGCCTTTGTTCTATAAGTGACTTCATTACACCCACACTTACGTTCAAAAAGTGAGGTTACTTCTGTTTCAATTTACGTAATTTTCCGTTCAATATAATTTTCTCTAAGCCCATTTCATAAAATCCGATATCCCGGAAGTACGACCGAAAGGATTTACTCACAGCATAGTTTTCCTGTTGTCTAATGAATCCAGATTAATTAATTTCCGTATTTCTATCACGCCTGTCCACTAAAACAAATGCTTATATGATAACATTCCGATATGGAACAAAGTAATTAAAGCTACCATCCCAACCACCTCCAACGTGAGAAAAATTCCTTCATCTATTTCCATAACCACCATCCGTGGTAGTTTACCATTCTTCCATTTTAATTAAAGTAGGCCCTTAGTTATCTCTTGCCTAATTAGAATATACTTCATAAAGCTACCGCCATCCCAGTAGCTGTTATAATCAAATTAAAAAAAAACAACAAAATACGTTAGTAAGGCTCCGATTAACAACATTCACTTTAAAATTAAAATATTGATTTAGTTAACTAACATTGGCCTAAAAAATATTTCTTTAGAAATGTATACAAGCTGATAACATTGAAAAAATTTATCTTTTAAATATTACCAGAGAGAAATTAAACACGGCGCTAAACTTTGTCTGAAATCGCGAATGGTAGTAGTGTTGGTATTTGTTCCTAGGCTTGATCTAGGAATATCTTTTGCACTTTTAGTTTACTTACTCTAATGCATTCTCTTCATAGAAGGCTACACACTAAAACCAGTGCCGTAATGTTATATATATATATATATATATATATATATATATATATATATATATATATATATATATATATATATATAAATAAATATATAAATGAAATAGGTAATCTTGTGTCCTATTTAGATAAAATTGTTCTTCAGAAAGTGAGGTTGCAGTAATTATTTAGGCTTTAATTAATGTAAACACTCTTTATAATTATCACTTAAAACTTTTATTTTATTTAAGATATTATAGTGAATTACAAAAAACTTATACGTATATATATAGTATAAATACTATATATGTGTGTGTGTGTGTGTGTGTGTGTGTGTGTGTGTGTGTGTGTGTGTGTGTGTGTGTGTGTGTGTGTGTGTGTGTGTGTGTGTGTGTGTGTGTGTGTGTGTGTGTGTGTGTGTGTGTTGTGTGTGTGTGTGTGTGTGTGTGTGTGTGTGTGTGTGTGTGTGTGTGTGTTTGTGTGTGTGTGTGTGTGTGTGTTTGTGTGTGTGTGGTTGTTTGTGTGTGTGGTGTTGTTTGTTTTTTTTTTTTTTTTTTTTTATTTTTTTATTTTATATTGTGTGTATTTATTGTTTTTTTTTTTTAATTTTTTATTTTTTTTTTTTTTTTTAAATATTTTTTATTTTTTATTGTTATAAAATTTTATTTTTTTTTTTATTATTTTATTTTAAATTTGTTTTTTAAATTATTTTATTTTTATTTTTTTATATTTTGTTTTTTTTATTTTGTTTTTTTTGTTTTTTTTTTATTTTTATTATTTTTTATAAATTATTTTTTTTTTTTAATTTTTAAAATTATATATTTTTATTATTTTTTTTTTGTTTTTTTTTGTGTTTTTTTTTTGTTTTTTTTTTTTTTTTGGTTGGTGGGTTTTTTTTTTTTTTTTTTTTTTTTTTTTTTTTTTTTTTTTTTTTGTTTTTTTTTTTATTTTTTTTTTTTTTAAATTTGGGGGGTGGTGGTTTGGGGGTTGGTCGGTGGTTGGTGGTGGGTGGGGGTGGGGGGTTGCGTTTATTTGGGGTTTGCTTTCCCGGGTGGTTTTGGGCGTGGTTCCTGGGGCGTTGGGTCGGTTCTGGGGCGTCGGCTTTTTTTTTTTTGCGGTTTTTCCTTTTTTGTTTGGGGAAAATTTTTTTTTTTGGTTCCGTGGGTGGTTTGCTTGGGCGGGCTGGGTGGTTGGGGTGCGGGTTTCTTCGGCCGGGCCCTCTGGTTTTGGGTCCCGTGGGTTTCCTGGTTTTTGGGTTTTTGTCCTTGCGTTGTTTGTGTGTTTTTTTGTTGGCGTTGGTGCGGGCTTTATGCGTCGCGTTGCGTTTTTTGGCGTTTGCGTGCGCGTACTGGTTTCTGTGCGTGCTAATTTATTTTTTTTTTACTTTTGGTTTTGTTTGGGTATTTGGTTTTATTGGTATTATACTTTATTTTTTTTTATGTAATAAATTGTGTTTTTTGTATAAAAATATATAATTAATTCTGGATTCATTCGACAACAGGAAAGCTATGCTGTGAGTAAATACTCTCGGTCGTACTTCCGGGATATCGGGATTTTAAGAAATGGACTTAAAGCAAATTATGTTGAACGGAAAATTACGTAAACTAAATCAGAATCAATGTTCACTTTTTGAACGTAAGTGCGGGTGTAATGAAAAGTCACTTATAGAACAAAGGCAGACATCCCGTCCTAACTATTTCGTGTGTGTTTGTGTGGGTGTACTGAAGTCACTATTTCGAGTGTGTTTGTTGGCGAACTGGGCTTGCTTCCCGTCCGGTCGAGGAGGTTATGAAGCTGTTCCAGGCTTACTTCCCGTCTTCGCGCTTCCGTTCTTGCAGAGGAGGTACTATTTAAAAGCTTACATGTGGACAATATCGAGCAATAAGTAAAAGATGTTCTGGAGAGGGTCCGGTCACTAGTGAAGATGCATAATCGTGAGAGAGAATCGGAATAAGAAGTTGTGACGAGAATTAATGTATCGGGATCGGGATCTGAATCTGTCTAACTGTAGGAATATTTAATTTCTACCTATCGGCAACGGAAATCGGGGTTTTATACCAACCCAGAGGTGGGAGTCGTTGCTACCGTCGTGACGTAAACTTAGTTGATTGGTTTTGTCTGGGACGGTCCGTGGATAGTGGGGAGCTCTATTGCAGAAAAGTTTACGACGGTTTCAATTTACAGTAGAGGGGACAAAAATTAATTATGTATTATCTCTGGTCTGTACAATTAAAGAAATACATTAATTCTTAAATTCTTAAGTTTTATACGTAGAGTTTCAATTCTTTATATAACACCCGTTCCACCTTCACGCTATCGCCGGATGGAAGGAGTATGAAGCAAGCAATTTTCTTCAACGCTGGGTTCAAAAGTTCAAAAGAGGAGGATGTTATTGAGTTCGGCTGAGAATTCGGTCTAACTACAAATTGGTCGCAAAGCACTTGGATTATGAGGGTAGTTTTGGAGCGTCGATAGATCTTAGATATGTTTAGGTTAGTGAGAAAAGATCGTTGTAGTACACCTAAATAGTATAGTAAGCAAAGTTTGAGCGCCACAATCTTTGAAACAAGTGTAAAATTAAGTTTCATACAGGAGGCCCCGTAAAGCTTGAAACCGGGAGAAAAGAGAGAAATAATAATCAAACAATTCCCCTAGTAACCTTATTTTATTCAGACTGAACCCTTTCCATGAAAATTTTAAAATATGCTTAAATCTAACTGATAAATAAAATAATTCCAACCAACTCATGAAGTAATTAACGTTCACATCGTTTTACAATAATTACATAATAGTTAAAATTAAAAACGACAAATTTTCTACTAAGGTAAATCTTTTATTACGATGTTGGTGGTGTCATTTAGTGAAACACACTTTTATTTCGTAGAAATTAAGTGGTCCACTGAAAAGAAAGCTTTCTAAACGTGAATGTATATCGTACCTATTTTAGCATTTATATAATGAACGTAGTGTATCCTAGAATATTCTGAAATAATATAACACGAGTAAGTGCAAAGTCATACTCGACCAATTGTTTCACCTCTTATGTCAGGCGAGCCCCAAAAGTTGTAATTATTTGTTTTAAACTATCAGCTGTTTATTTAGTTCGAAGAGTTCATATACTAAAAGAAAGTTACACATTACCAAAGATTAAAGGAATAGCGGTATCTTACCCATGACTGAAATGTATTGTTTTCCATTTACATCAGCTAATTACCGCTATCAATAATTATCCCAAGGTAAAAATGGCCATAAGTGAATGATTTTTTTTAAATTAAAATTTCCTATTGGCATGAAAAAGTAAGAACAGGAAATTTTCAAGACCGGAAATCGATTCGAATGTCAATGTTACCAAAGCTAACGTTTTATTTATGTAAAAATAAAATCACTTCCTCCAGAATTTGTAAATTCAATTACGTTACCGCCCTCTAGCGGTATTTAACCAAACTAACCCGTTAACTTTACCTAGAATGTGTAGAAATCGGTAGAAGTGTTGTACAAGTCCGATAAGTGACACTACCCTGTCGATTTAAACCTTCATTACTACTTTCTTGTAATACAGTCAATACAAAAAGGAAATCAATATTATTGAAGGAATTATCGAGTAAACAGTAAATGTAAATCCTTTATTGGCCAGAACAGAGATACTTTTAATACAGTAAATGAGGAAATCGATGTAAATGACTCAAGTATTGATTTATGCACGTCACAAGTATAGTATCTGTGATTGTGTGAAATTCTTCAAAAGAGATGAGCTAGATTCACTTGGTTTCGTTTACGTCAAACTGTTCTTTCAAAGCACTCGAAGTTGGATGATTATGTGTATTATTCATGCGTGAGATAATACTAACATTTTATCGGACTGTGATGTGCACTCTGGCGTATTCTAGCTTTTCAGCGTTTATTCAATTCAATGGTTCTCTTACTAATCGTTTTATCAAACACATACACCATGTCCCAACGATATGGTAAGGTAGATTTTTGCTTAACTTATTAGTATTACAATTTTATCCTACATAGGGTAGAGGTACCAAATGAGCACGTGTTAGAAATATTTGAAATTATACGGGATGCGTCAAAAAAGTAATGCAGAAAAAGTATTTTTTCAAATAAAACATGATATATTTCATTCCTTTTTTTAAATTCTTCGTGTTTAATGAAATGTTTTTCGTCATATAGAACATGGGTTAAAATTTCGTAATTTTTGAGATTTTTGGGCATAGCGATAAAAATAAGTATTTTCATAATGTGGTTAAAGGGGCAGTTTCTCTGTCATTTTAATGAAAAAATAATCTAAATAATCTCTCATTTTTGGTGTACGTGTACTATATTTGTGTTCAATAGCAAGAACGATTTCCATTTTTTCAAACAGCTACGTGCTTTTATTACAATGAAAAGTAATACAATTTTATTGTGCCACTTATGTGTCAAAACACATAATAACATCTATGGCGAATTTCGTTTTAGTTGCGGGGTTTTTACACATGGACTACCCTACATTTAGGTCGAGTGATATGGTGTATGAGTTGGGCAAGACTTAAAAAAACCCTCTTAGCTCAAATAATTTATAAAATTAAGTATTACTGTTAACGGTTTCCTAAATGTGATGGAAAGATTCGGTTCTAGTGTTGGTCTCAAATAATCGAAACTTAATGTCCACAAAAATGTAGCGGCTGATGCCAAAGAATTCGAGATGATAATATGTAAGAAAATCATCAGGTGAGTAACGTTACGCAGCACACCCAAACCAACTGTCCATCGGACGACAAAGAAGTATAAGTACCATCAATAGACGAATCCTGCTTGTAATTTTGCTATTGAACATATACAGAGACAGAAATTTTACGTGCAAAGTTTTGTTTAACGATGAGGCAACGTTTAGCAGTAATCGTGCAGTAAATCGGCATAATGTGCACTACAATGCAACTGAAAATTCGTTTAACTACGTGATCATTTATCATAACAAAAATATTGGACGCTATTTTTTGAGGAGGCTGTGCGGGTAATAGTTAAATGCAAATGACGCCTGCCGCTCCATCGTTATACAAATGAAATACACCTGGAGATATTTATTTAAAGAAATATGTTTATGTGTAAAATTACACGGCCTCCCAGCTCATGGAGGTAAATATGGATGTCGGTTTCTGGGTTTCAAACGGTATGCTTCTAGCGCTTCTCAACGATATAATCTAGTCCAGCTCGTACTTAACCTCTTCGGCCCCCAAACGGTTGCCTTAGGTGTCCGCAACGGAGGCCAACTTCAGAGCTCGACAAGGATGTTGAAAATTCTCTTAAAATGTGAGTTGTCGGACGGAAGGCCGGTTAGTGATACAAAGATCACAGTTTTTCTCATTACAAACATTGATTTTTCACTAATGAATGATGACATTAAATGTTTTTTTTTAATACGAGCTCTCCTTAACTAAAAGATTTATACGGTCAGAAGCTAAACCGGACGTCTATTTAGTAGCGATTAGTTTACATTACTAACTTTAATTTAAATTACTGTTAAAAATTAATATTGCCTAAGCAATTTATTAGCCATCTAAAACCATACTGTACCTCATAATATAGAACTTGAAGTACGCTTGCAAAATACGTTACACAATATGATAGTCTATCGGTGTGCCTTGTTATTTTAACCTCGGTACACCATCGGAAGAGAAGATTGTTGTGAATCCCAAATCGCACTTGCAATCAGACGGCAGGAACTTAACTTGTTTCAATTAAAATGAAATTATTTGTTGATACACTGATAATATAAAATGCCATTTGATTTCATAAAGCGGGAGGGCGGCATTGGTACAAAAATTTACTACTTCGTATGCAAAAAAAAATAATTACTTAAATAACTTGCATCACATAAAGTGTAGCTCAGCTTTAAATCTGTGCTAAATTCCACATTATACGCTGCCAGGGCTATTATATGGTATTATACGAATTAACAAGAAATGTAAACCATGGTGTTATCACGCGCAAGTTCTGTACAGAACCTGCATTTGTGTGAAACCAGTTATAAAAGATAACTATCTATGCATAAAATGCAAATTTTCAGTATAAGTTACCATATCTAATTTCAATTATTAAATAAGTAAATGGAAACAAAGTATGTGAAATTACCAAATTACCCTGCTTATACAGAAAGTGTATCTAAAATCTTTTCCAAAATTAATTTGAAAACAGTCACTACCTCAGATAATAGTTTGCGAACTATTTTAGATGATCCAAAAAAGATCAAGTGGATAAGCGTAAGGCCGGAAATTTATAAAATTAATTGTAAACATTGTTAACAAATATGTGCAGGGTAAACTAAACAACCCAACCAAAATTCAACATTTAACTCATATTAAATACAAACGTTGGGACAAGTCTGCCTAGCCCTACATATGTTTGATAAGAATCATGTAGTAGATAAGGTATCTTTAATCAAACATGTTAGTAATAAGTACAAATTGATTGCTATGAAAGTGTAGAGGTCTTCAAAAACAAACAAATTCTAACGAAGCGTTACTCGCTGATGGTATATACAGGAAATTTCTTTAGTTCGTCCTAGTCGTTGTTTTTGAATATTTTGTGGTACGTGGGTGTATTTTGTTTGTTACAGGTCCTGCCACAGTTCCAGTGTTCCAAATTTTTAAAACGTAATTGACATGTAAGGTGGCTGTTGTCATTAGCTGCCAAAAAAACTCCCAAAAATAGAAATACGCAATGTTCAAGGTAAAATGAAGGAATTGTGGGTTGACTAGAACCAGTCTCGCGAGATAAGAAAATGCAGGTATTTCAGTCTCCGATAAGACTTGTTTTTAACAAAATGTCAATCTTTTAATCATTCACTTGTAAATGACTGTTACTTATCTTTCATCTGATTTTTTCTAGTTTTCAAAAGTGGTTTATAACGTGGAAGAAAGAATTGAAATTATTTTTCTTTGTGGCGCTCAAGAGATGTGCTATTTAAGAACTGCCTTTGCTTTTAATGAAAGACATCCTGGCAGAAACGTATGTCATCCTTATGTTAGAGATACGAAAATTCCAAGAAACAGGATTTATTGCAAACAAAGAAAGATCCGGACCCAGAGTTTTGGGCGAAGAGATACAAGTAGAAGTTCTTGGTCAGGTTGCCATTAATCCAAATATATCCACACGGCAGTTGGCAACAATAATGCGTAAATCTCGAACATATGTCAGAAAGAGTACTAAAAATGCACAATTTCACCCGTACAGGTTGAAAATTTTACAAGAACTTGGTTACGATGGATAAAATTCAAAGAGAACCCACACTGACTAGAAACATTTGTTTTAGTGACTAATGTACATTTTTTTTAAATGGTCATGTAAACAAATAAAACTATCGCTACTGGAGTGATGAGAACTCACATGATTTCATAGAAGGGCACACCCAGAATCCTTAGAAGCTTAATTTTTGGGCGGAAATACTGGGAGACCGAATAGTAGGGCCATTTTTATCGAGGGTAATTTAACCAGCGAGGTATATGTGCAGATGCCTAACAATTTCATAGAACCATTAATTGTCCATGATATTGAAAATCAAAGGGACTTGGAAGGGAATTTAATTCTTAACGAAGACATTGTGTCTTTTCAACAGGATGGAGCCCCTACTCATTATGCTATTAATACGATATTGTGGCTGGATAGGCTTTATCCGCGACAGTGGATTAATAGAAGGGGTCCAATTGAGTGGCCACCTAGGTCACCCGACCTTACTTCAATGGACTTCTTTCTGTTGGGTTACAGTAAATTTTTAGTGTATAAAATTCAACCAGTTCCTTGGATGAGGCGCCAGAGTATAATAGAAAAGTGTAAGAACATTCCAAGAGCCATTTTCCATAACACAATTTCTGCCAAACAAGCACTCATCAGGTCTCGACGTAATTTCTTCAAAAGTAATAAAAGCTACAAGTTTTTGTACCATTAAGTAACATTATCAATCTTTGTCTTTTATGTGGATAGTTTCCTAGATCGTTAAAAAATAAATCAAAAAGTATGTCATTGCACAAAAAAGGTAGTAGTGTAGACATTAATAACTATACCGCGTGTTCAGCGAGGAATGGGACAGTGCAATATCACGAGAGCGGATGAAGATTTTTAAATTATGAAAATATTTTTGTAAATATCTACCAAGGGCGCACATTTGTTGGCACAAAGATTTGAATCAACGCCCATCACCGCCAGGTGGCGCTGTCTCACTTCAATTTTTTAAATGCAATGCCCTATTTTTTATTTCATTTTTGGATTCTATGACATATTTGTGATGACTTTTATTAAGACTTCTACCAACCTATCTTTTGTAGTTTCTGAGAAAAAAAAATTTTTTGGAATTTTATTAATTGAAAGCATACAAATTAAATTAAATGTTCAAATGTTTCTCCATCATTTTCTAAACACGTTTGATAACGCCTAATTAATGTAACACTAGTTGCCGCTCTTAAAGTTTCTCGTGGTATGTTTGCACAAGCAATTCTAATTTTGTTTTGTAACTCCTCTACATCTCTAGAAGGTGTTTCATACACTACACTCTTTAAATGTCCCCAAAGGAAGTAGTCTAAGGGACTAAGGTCAGGAGAACGAGCTGGCCACATAATGGGACCATTTGTACCTATCCATCGTTGCGGAAACACTCTACTTAGATAATTTCTCACTATTGCGCTATTGTGCGCCGGTGCGCCATCCTGTTGAAAGTACATCACTTGCCGCAGATTTACATTTACATCTTCAAGCAAAGGAGGCAGTTGATTTTCAAGAAAATCCAAATAGCGTTGGCCTGTTAAGGTACCATTAAGAAAATATGGGCCAATCAATTTGTCATCTATCATTCCGCACCATACATTTATGTTCCATCTCACTTAGAAATTGGTTGCTCTTACCCAATGAGGATTTTCTGACGACCAGTAATGGGAATTGTGGCGATTAACGATTCCATTGTTTAAAAAATTACTTTTATCAGACCACACGATACGACCTAGAAAATTAGGGTCTTGCGCATAATGTTCCATAAAAACTCCGGTGATAAAATTAAGTCTGCGATCTTGATCTCCTGCACGCAGTCCATGTACCAAATGAATTTTAAATGGTTTGTATTTATTAGATTTTAATATTTTATGGACAGAACCAACTGATACGGCACACTCTTCAGAAATAGATCTCACAGACACATGAGGATTATAAGCTACACATGCTAATACACCGACGGTGTGTGCTTCATCTGTTGCTGTCTTTGTGCGATTCTCGCACTTACGGTGAGGAAAATGACCGGTTCCCCTCAAAATATTTGCTATACGAACAAATGTATTTTTTCCGGGATGGCGTCGATCGGGAAACCTGGCAGCATACAATACTTGTGCAGCCCTTGCATTTTTTCTACATTCACCATAAATTATTACCATATCAAAATATTCTTCGTTAAAAAACGTAAACATAATTATGGAATTTGAAGATGCACAGACGATTTTCAAAACTGAAACTGTAAACTGACAGAAACTTGACAGACACTTCATTATGCGTTTGTTTTCATGGCATGATAAATGTTTCACATGATTCTTAATCAACGACTGTGATAAGTTGGTCCCCCTTACAATTTAGTGTACAGCGTTTCGCATTATTTCGGCGTTATCTGCATTATTTTTGTGGAAAAACAATGTTTTATCTTTCATTTGGTATAAAATTTGCTATTTTGTCTGTATCACTCAAATGTTATGAGCACTTCCTGAAATTACGTTTTTGTGCTAAAATTCCAAGGATTATTTTTTTCTCAGAAACTACAAAAGATAGGTTGGTAGGAGTCTTAATAAAAGTCATCACAAATATGTCATAGAATCCAAAAATGAAATAAAAAATAGGGCATTGCATTTAAAAAATTGAAGTGAGATAGCGCCACCTGGCGGTGAGGGCGTTGATTCAAATCTTTGTGCCAACAAATGTGCGCCCTTGGAAGATATTAAAAAAATATTTTCATAATTTAAAAATCTTCATCCGCTCTCGAGATATTGCACTGTCCCATTCCTCGCTGAACACGCTGTAGACCTCTATCTATTCCTTCAAATTTTTCCAAAATTATTGAAAAGGTAATGTTTAACAGGATAATGTCATTTGCGTCCCACTATAACATTATTTCAAAATCTCATTATGGCTTTGTTCAAAGATCATCAACGTAAGCGGAAATATTTAAGTTTGTATCTAATATTTTAAACCAAATTGAAAATCACAATTTTGCCGCTGGTATTTATTTTGAATTATCGAAAGAATTCCATACACTACATCATGAAGTACTATTATTAAAACAAGAGCAATATGGATTCAGAGGTACTGGTGCCACACTGATACGATCTTATTTAGAAAAGCGAACATTACGAGTTTGCATCACAGAGGAAAGAAACAACAAACTTCCAAGTTTTTACTCTAAACCTATTACTGTAAATCAAAGTGTCCCACAAGGGTCAATAATTGGACCATTACTTTTTTTGTTGTACACTAACGATTTAAGCAATAATTTATAGTTAAACTCCATTTATCAATTTGCTGACGATACTTCTTGTATTGTTCTGCACCTAACTTTCAAGAACTATCCTTAGGAAAGTAAACCATATCACAACAAAACGAAATACAATTACTTGGTGTGACTTTAGACTATAAATTGAAATGGCCCCACTATTGCCTAAAGTTGCGTAAAAAGCTGAGTTCACTTAGTTATCTTATTAAACATCTAAGATCATAAATTTCTGTTAGCACAATTAAAATGTTTTATTTCTCTAAAGTACAATCTGTCTTACTTTACGGTATCATGTTTTGGGGATCCAGCTCTCACTTAAAAGATGTTTTCGTAACACAAAAGCAAATAATTAGGTGTATTGTGGGCATTTCTGGCCCGGTGGTTTTGTCAATAAGCAAAATTGTCGCATTTGGACGAGTGAGTAGCCTGAAGCGATGCACGAGATACAACTTTATCGGAACAAATTAACTGCTTGGTGCGATTTTCATGCCGGCGGCGTCATGGGCCAAATTTTCTTATTTGATGAAAACGGCGCACCAACAACCGTCAACAGAGCCATGACATCGGAGTATTTTTATGACCAGCTCGACGCTATGAACTTTGACCATATGTGGTTGCAATAGGACGGCGCAACGTGCCATACAGCGTAAAAGACCAAGTTCGGAGAGCGAGTTTTCTCACGCAACGATGCTCGCGAATTCGTGCGATTTAACCGTTTGAGACTTTTTTCTTTGGGGTTACATTAAATCACTGGTCTATGCCAACAAGCCAGCAACGTTAAAAGAACTGCAGGCCAATATCGAACGCGAAGTTTTGATATTTCGGCCGATTTGCGTGTTCGAGTCATGGAAAATTGCGTCCCGCGTATTCACTTGTGCCAGGGCTTTCAAGGCGGACATTTGAACGATGTTGTATTCCATAAATAATGGCATCGATTGTACTTTCATTTGAAATAAAAATCATTTCCATAACTAACCCACAAGTCTTTTAATTGAAAAAACAAAATGCGTCGTTCTTAATGAAAAACCCATTAATAAAAGATGGAGCAACATCGTCTGTATTCAACCATGGTAAATTTGGAAAAGAATAGGTATCTTCAGCAATAAGTCAATTAATTCAGGAACTGCACAGTAAATGGAGTGTTTCAAAGGAGTCAACAAAGCATGATTTTTCAGACAATGCAGTATATATAGCAAACTTGTCAGGCAACTCCAACCCGATGAATGTTTGACGCATCATGCAATATGGAATAGTAATAGTCACTTAACGATTTGTAACTTAATAGAGTTGACACCGCCCGTGCTCAGATAGCGGAATTTCAACAAGTAAGCGTTACTTCACACGTTTCGAGCTTACTCGAATTTTTAGCATAACCTAAAGTCTGTCCTTGAGGACATTACAGCATTTAATAAACAGTGGACCAATCTCGTTACAAAAAAGGTAGACAATCTGTAAAGGTCTCTCTATATTTACTACTTATCCTTTCACTAGTTGATAGTCAAAGGATAAAGGATTTCGGCTTAAGGAAAAATAAACGACATTGCTTTTGTTAGAAATGTTTAAACGAAAAGGATGAGACGTTGGACCACGAAATAAGACATAACTTAAAGATAAATCTGGTTTACGTAGAAATGTGTATTGCGGGACAAATATAACAGTAGTATTTAATTACGTGGTCTACTGTGAAATGCAAAAACTGGTACTCATCATTAATTATTTTTACATTGATGGTAATTACGAGTATTTCAAACGTACGTGGATGTTAAAGTTATACTTAATAACATCTTTTAATTGTAACACGTAGTTAAACGTGTCCTAGCAATTTTGATACTGACTGAAAAGTAGCTTAATTTAGTTTGTTAAACAAAAACCATAGCAACGAGTTATTCATGGTATTTCCTTGGATAGTCTCTCCATGGTTGGCACCAAACAGCGTCAGTTCTCTTGCAATATAATTGAAGTACGGGACCATTCCGATAACTACGTGTACGATGGTGAATTTAGCGAATACATTACTCAAAAATTCATTCCAACGCCTATGGCTCCTTTCAAACGGAAACGCTTATTTACTTTTTATTATTCTGCTTGATGCTGAGTTGTAAATTATTTTCGCGGTTGTTAGTCCTGTGGTCGTGTCCTGAAATTCTGTAAAAATTATTCCTCTCGCTGATTTAGTAACTACTTTCTTTAGATTCGGTTATATTAGGTGAGATACTATCACCATAATTTTGAGCACTAATGGTAGCAGTTACCTAGTAGAATGTGAAAGTGTCAAACACCGTTTTGTGTTCTCTATCAGTTAACAATATGTTGTTGTAGTATTACACGTTTCTAGTCCTCCATAATGTGGGTAAACAGCATAAACAGATGCGTCCGTCCATATCGTATAAAGCAGGATCCTCATTATGGCAATATATGCCAAGTGACAAGGTCAAATGGTAAAGCCAATTGCCGCTGTCATATGCAGTTCTCTTCATTCATATTGGAAATGCTACTCTATCGCAAAAGGTACACCGATGAGTACTTGCTTGTTGCTGCTGTATCTGTAATACTACGTAATCGAGCAAATTATAAACCATAGAATCGACGTTTTAGGGTATGCCCAAGTCTTGGTAGAAGTAGAGCTTGAAGGAAGTGAACTGATGAAGGACGATGTGGACGAGTTACATCTCGAATTCAGAAGAGGATCTTTTTCCGAATGACAGTGATTTTAAGATTCTTCTCGACCGAGGCGATAATCAGCAAAGGACGCTAGATTCAGAAAAGCCATCCTAGCTCATGAACTCCTTGTTGTGACACTGTGGTTTCAGGTATGAAAATAAACTACTAATTAGCAAACTTTCATTCATATATGCAGCTATATTATTATTATAATTGTACAAAGCGAATTTAAAGTTCCACCACGTAGAATAAAAATAGAATCGCTGTCAGTAGTTCCCATTGCAAAGTGTTGAGGGTGATAACCTTGTGTACGCATCTTATTTGGCACTTTACAAGTTTGAGAAGTTGAGTACCAGGAATGGATACACCGATGGTGGGCGAGTGTAAGTATATGTGTGTACAAGTGGTAGGCGGATAGTCGCATTTTTCCATATCAACGTCAAACAAAGCAGTCCTAATTGTATCTCTATTTTCTCACCAAACACTGTATATTACAGATTACTTTTTCATGATAACAAGAGCTTCTTCTGTTACAGCAAGCTTTGGTTTAGATTGTGATTTGAATCATGGTTTCTTCCCTCTGAGAGTGGATATTGACTTGACTGATGCTTCCAACACCTCCCGCGCTTCGTTTCATTAGCTATCCATGTTCGGAAGGGCTTTTCCTAGCTGATGCTAGCTATGTATTGTGATTTGAATAATGGTTTCTTCCCTCTGAGAGTGGATATTGACTTGACTGATGCTTCCAACACCTCCCGTGCTTCATTTCATTGGTTATCCATGTTGGGAAGGGCTTTTCCTGGCTGATGAAGAGTTACGCGGTCCAGTGCGTCCTTAAAACATAAATTAAGAAAAACTATTGGTGAAATCACGTTAATTCAGAATAAAAGGAAATTTATATATATTTTGTTTCAGATACTCAAAATTAATCTCAATGGAAAATGTTAGCACAGTAGTTCAACGAAAAATTTTTCAAAATGTCTCGGTGCCTTTGATGGAAAGCATACAGCTTTGCAAACGCAGTGGAAGCGAGTACTTTAACAGTTAGGAATAAGAACTTCTTTGGTATCTTCCATTTACTGTTGTAGATGCAAACCACAATGTTACGTATGCGGTTGTCGGTTGTCAAGTAGAATATCGCACGGGGGTGTATCGTACTTTCTAGAAGAAATAATGCTGCACCCTTCGTTTTCGTTGATGACGATGTGTACTATCTCTCTCTCTCTCTCTCTCTCTCTCTCTCTCTCTCTCTCTCTCTCTCTCTCTCACACACACACACAATATTAGGAAACCCTATTCTGCGGTACAAGATTAAAGTTCAGTAATAAACCACCGTATAAACAAAGCACGTAAAGTTTCTGAGAACACTTTCGGAATAGTATCTTTTGTTTTTTGCACACATAGATAACCAATTTTATTAGAACCGAAAACGGTCAATTGTACTGGTCATCTTTTATTTACACAATTTTCTAAGAAAAAGCAGTTATAAAGCAGTTTACCACGCTAATGAAGCTTTTGATATGGACTACTCAGGAACAGGTTAAATTCGTCCAGAATTATGGAAGCAAGCTCCTTCAACACAAGGGTTCAACAACATTTCCATGATATCAAGAAGCAGTCGAACCGATGCGCAGGCGTTTAGAAATGTCTTTGTCGAGTTTTGCATATTTCTCCAGAGGGGATGGTACCTTGTCAATATGAGCAATAATAAACACTTGCTTTTATTGTTTGAGACGTAAATGAAACATTATCTGCTAAACATTTATAAGAGGATATATGTAAGAACAAAATTGTACGTAATCTAAAGAAATAAATTAGAAAATCTTTTTTTTTTGTACTTATAGTATTCCCGAACAGTCTTAGATTTGCCTAACGTGCTAAGGAACACTTGGAGGGTTTAGGGATATTGTTGGACTGCCGAGAAATGTTCATGAAGGGCTACCTTAAATTGACTTATGTCAATGTTTGGAGGAAAACAGGAACTGGGTAGTGCATTCCACAATTTGGTCGACGTGTGGAAAAAGGAGACGGGTTATTTATAAGCCTTATAGCTCTTTTTTTGGATGCGATTTACCATACCAAGGGCGTATTGGAGACCACTTACCCAGAGGTGGGAACTGTATTCCAGATAAGGTCGAATTTCAGTCTTATACAGTAAAAGGAGTTGTTGCGATGTGAAGTACTGAAGTCTTAATTTTTGTATTGGTGCTCATTTAGGGCAAGCTTCACTTACCACCACCGAAAAACCCTTAACAACAGTAAAAGGAGTTGTTACGATATGAAAGGTTCGATGATACGGATATTCCTAACATATAAATAGTTTGAAAACTTGAGTTCAAAGCCATTCATATTTCAGCAGGAAATGGTTGGTCTTTCTTGGCGGACACAAAGAAACACTGGGTTTTATCGGCGTTGAACGTGAGTAGATTATTCCTTACCCATTCAAGGACAAGTTCTAAGTCACTGTTGATTGAGGCTGCCATTTTCACCTTAACGTCCTGAATAGACTTTTTGTTGTGGGAAAACTACAATGTAGAGTGCTGTCGTCTGCAAAGCAATGGATCCGGTTAGTTGTTGAGGAAATGAGGTCATTTATGTAAAGCATGAAAGGTGTGGGAGCTATCACTGATCCTTGGAGTACTTCCACGTTAGCAGTAGTTTCTTTGGCAAAGGAGTCATCGACGACAACGCGTATACGTCATTTGTACCAAACCTGGTCAAAAACCTTTGAAATATCTAACTGTTTCACCGGACCTCTCTAATGTGTTATTCCAAAGTTGGGTGACATATGAAAGAAGATCACCCGTTGAACGACTCTGTCTGAACCCATACTGGTGGTCGTTTAGAAGTTTATTGGGCTCGAGGAACGAAAGTAGTTGGTGGTTGATGGCTTCTCCATGATATTGGACAGAATGGAAGTGATAACTGCTGGTCGATAGTTTGAGGGATTGGTTTTATCGCCCTTTTTAGGAATAGGTTGGACATTTGCCAACTTCCACGATGAGGAAACTCTCCAGATGACATGGAGATCGAAAAGTGTTTGGACAATACAGGTACTAGCTCGGGTAGCATCTTTTAAGGACGATAGCTGGAATACCGTCAGGGCCAGTCGCCTTGTTTGAGTCAAGTTTATTGATAATTGATTCTAGGAGCTGGTAACGAAAGTGGATTGGTTTAATAGCGTATGGGGTAGATTTGGGCGACGGTACAGTTTTACCAGAATCATTGAGACATGAATTTGATGCAAAGTAATCGACAAAGAGGTTGGATTTTTCCGCAGGATCAGCTACTACAGCTCCGTCGCGAGACGTCATGGGAGGAAAAGAAGGTGTACTAAAGTTTTTAGGGATAGCTTCAGCTAATGACCAAAATTTACGATCACCCAAAGGACATGAAATTAATTCTTTGCGTTTACGTTCTTCAAATACCTTTTTGGCCTTGGTGATGATGCTTTTGCAACTATTCCTTGCGGCAATATAGTCGGCGTGATTTTCGATAGATTTATTTGACTTCCATTTGGTACAGAGTTTATGCTTTTACAATAATGCATCACTACAAGCCCTATTAAACCAGGGTTTGGAAACTAGCATGACCTACACGATTATGTTTTCTGGGAATGTATAACTCGATACCCATCAAGATAACTTCCGTTATTGAAAGAGCAATGTTTAAAGAGGAGGACCGTTTTAAGCAATACTCACGCCAGGAGAAGGTTGCAAAAAATCTAGCAGTTCGCTCCAGTTAGCTGATTTAAAACACCACATAGTTCTATCTATTTTTCAAGTAACAGTGGAATTGGATACAGAGGAAGTTATTACAATTAGGCAGTGGTCTGATTGACCAAGTGGGTTAGTTGTAAGGAATAGGTCTAGGAGATGTGGAGTATGATTAGGGTTGTCAGGGATTCTGGTTGGTTCGGAAATGATTTGTGTGAGATCACAGGATACAGCAAATGCTTCTGCACTGTGACCTGCGGGATTAGTGGTAGATGAAAATTGAAACCAAGTAGGTTGTGGGCATTAAAATCTCCCAAAATTGAAATATCGCAAGATTGGGTCAGACGGTGCGTCCTGGGGGTACTTGTGTTTCTTCAGAATGTCCGGTTGCACTTGTTCAAGGTGTTGGGGAAGAGCATTAATATTCGACCTGATACAACGTATGTTGCAGTAATTAATCCGAATGTTGGAACTTTCGATGACCAAGGTCGCTTGAGTCCTGCCATCCCGGGCATCAGAATGGGGCAGAATTTTATTCCTGGCTCTTCTTAGTCTTGATTTTGGCATTGACGAATTTTGCCCAGAATCCTTGGGACGGATCGACGAATCTTTGTGAGAGTGTGGGCGTCTCGCTCTACTCACCTGGGGTATAGCGTTTGTTTTAGAACTCGTCATTTTAATGGTTTAGCCGTTAACACGCCAAGCTTGGCTAGTGCATGTTGGCGAGTACATATGCAATAAAGGAGAAAATGACCGCCAGGAAGCACCAATATTAAGGAGCCCGTGGTAAAGGTGGTGGTATTGTACCGGGCGGCATGGGGTATACATGCCTTTCACCTATGAAGATTAGAGCTGAAAAGGAAACATTAATTGGTTTACAATCATACAATAAAAAATAATTTTTTTGGTACGATTGCTGAATAAAGTAATAGTACTGCAAACAAAGCAGGATATTCATTAACGTAATTAAAAAGATCGTGCATTAACTTTTATATTCTTTAACTTCACTTTTATTTAATTGAAGGGTAAAACGATAATGACCCGGTTAGCACTCCCGACTTTAATTACTTACTTTTACGGTCAATTAATTACAATTAAAATTAAATATAGTAACAATGGTAAAAGTTAGATAAAATTTTAAATTTTGCTCTCAAAGAAAATATAATGTAAAATAATGTGAAATATAATGTTGTAATTGAACTCAAAATTTAATATAGTCTGCCATCCCTCTTACCCGATTTCTATCTTTCAGGAACTCCATATTCAGGTAAGAAAACCATTTGCTCTTGTACACTTCTTCATTTCCAGTAGGTACCAGATTTAACAAGGTCCCTTTATTTTTCATTTTTTTTCCATTTTGTTCCCCAATACGTATAATAAAACGACGGTCGGGAATGAACTGAGGCTGTCGGAGGTCAATTGGCACGTCCCGACTACACTTGCTACGTGACATCTTTTGTTTTGGGCCGATACTCGTCGGGTTCGGGCTGGTATGCCACCTGGCACTATTTTGACCAGTGGCACGAACTGACATCACGTAAAACCAAACAATTCTTAGTAAAATTTTTCTTCGAATTCTACAGTCCGATTAAATTTTACAGGTGTTGTCAACAATTTCATAAGTTTGGGTATAATTATGAAATTGGAAAGCTTTTGATAATATACCGCCAAACGAATTACCTTCCTAACCTCAAGAACAGTGGTTGGTATCGGGAAGCGTAACTACCAATAATCCATCAGCGTTTATAAGGTAATACAGATAACGACATTTTTTGCTACAAAACAAACATTTGTCCTTACCTAAAATCTTACCAACCTCATGAAATGGTCCAAGAACTTTAATAAGTACAGTAATGTATTTTTCGAAAGTAAGCGTATAAGTTAAGGCTCATTAATTGATTCCAATATTTTAAACTTATAGAACTTCCTATTGGGGTAAAAGAGGTAGATATATACCCTCGATTCTCCTGCCACTGGCAATTAAAATGCCTTAATATCCTGGCTTATCCGTGAGGCACACTGGTGAACTATTATTTTTGTGAAAAAATCGTTATCAAGTTTTCATCGGTTTTTCACGCTTTTCAAACGCATTCAAAAACAACTATTGTAAACATCGTGTGTGAGGATGTACGTGGGAGTATGTAAACAATGTGGTAAGTAACTAAAACAACTGGAGAGTTGGTAGTAAAATATGAAAATGTATTAGTCCATTCACGCTCATCCATAGTATCATATGGAGGCACCTCACTTTTGTATACTTCCACTATCGAGCGCGCTCCACTACCCAGTGCTACTAAATGCGGACCCCTAGGCTAAGTCTGTAGGGGTAATAACTGCATATACCTCTAGGGATAGGTCAGTTACTTACGGTTTCGCTGATAAATATGAATGCTAGTGTAAAATCTCTCTACAAAATAGGGGTAAAATGGTTAACATATATTAAATAAACTGGTAGCCAAAACAAAATTGAACCGTAGCAAATCTACACAAAAATCTTTAAATTTAAGTAAGATACAATCATGGTTGACCAAGATATACTACATCTCCAACTTTAATTGTTCCTTTGAAATTAGCGAAAAATATACTCCAAAATTTGGAGAACGTGAACCTTTTTCATGCTGTGACCTGGGGCGGTACCTAAAACGAAGAATGGCGATTACAAAATGTGAAAAAGGAAATATGAAAATGTAAACTTCTACTATTATTGCACATTAAAATACTTACCTTGTGGGGTTTTTTAATGGTGTATTTGTATATTTAAGTTATACAATCAAACGTTTCGATAACACTTACAGTTATCTTCGTCAGTAGTAATAGTATCTTTCAAAATTGTTAAAGATGAAACAATTTTGTAAAATTTGAAAAATTAGAAACACAAACATAAGCCTGCTATTAACATAGTTGAAATTATGGGAGAATTCCGATGTTGTATTAGGCTTTTATTCAAGCACTACGGTCGACCATGTAACTTAGTCGTTTTTACGACGGAAAGAAATTTATTGTGTACAACCCCGCGGATGGTGAAATAACATGCGTTAGAAGAATATGCAAGTGTGCATGGGCATGTCTTTACATAAATGGCAAATATCGACTTTTTTTTACTTATTTTGTTTTTAAAGTGTTACATACTTAACTAAATTTAATTGAATAATTCTCATTTATTTGAAGTATGCATAAATAAATTCATTATGATGATATAAACAATTAAGTTCCTAAAGGTACCTAAACAATTAAAAACAATTTCTGATGAGCCCGAATACCTACATAAAATATTAATATAATATTTATATGAAATCGTTTTACTATCTAATTTCTTACGGTTTATTCCTTAATTCAGAACCTTCAATAAGCCGCTTAAATTTCAAATTGATATTTTTTACAAATTGACAATTATCATTTTCCGTTAAAAATTATTATTAATTTTATTAAATACATAAATAAAAAGTTTACCTCGAGTAGGATTTGAACCAACGACCTGTACTTTGCTAGAGTACCGCGCTAACCATCTGCACCAACGATATTCAAGCCCGAAGCGATGCAAACTTTGTCTTTATGTATGTAGAAGTGATGTAAATAAATTATAATGAGTGGGGGGCCTGAGAGGGGCGAGGCGTGGGGTCGGGTGGGGCCGGATTCTTTTCGGAGGCGTTTTTTAACCCCTGGGCGTGGTTTAGCCTCTAATAAGGCTCTTCTGGCCATATTAAGAGCCTTTAGCGCGATCTAACACCTTGGTTAAGGTTGTTGGGTGCGCCCTAGAGTGTGATCTAGCGGCCATTTCGTCAAAGTTAAGGCGTAGAGTTTAAGGCCCTTATGGATTCATTAAGGCGTGGCCACGCCCACTTCTTTTACCTGACTGGTTGTGCGTGCATTAAGGCGGGGCTAAGACCAGACCAAACCCATCCTTACCCCTGATTGGTTCGCGTAAGGCCCACCCCTATGGCTCTTGATTGGTCCTTAGCCCACTACTCAGCAGCTGTGCTCTGATTGGAGGATTAATTCTCTGCATTCTGATTGGTTATGGCGGGAAATTTGAATTTGTATTCTAATAATGGGGGCATTGTTTTTAATTGAGTTATAAACCAGCAATTATTTTAATTATAAGACATAATTAAATTGCACCATCATAACCCTTTTAATTAAGTGACATAATCAAGATCCTCGGCCATTTTGTTGTAATTAAATTGTATCATCATAACCTTTTTAATTATGAATCATAATCAAGACACTCGGCCATTTTGTTTTGGAAGGAAATGTAAATTTGTATTCTAATAAGGTTAAGTATCTACATTCTGATTGTTTATTACGAGAAATAGTAGTGTATGGACTAATGATTGTTTTCGGCTCTGTATTCTGATTGGTTATGGCGGGAAATTTGAATTTGTATTCTAATAACGGGGGCATTGTTTTTAATTATGAGTTATAAACCAGGAATTATTTTAATTATGAGACATAATTAAATTGTGTCATAACCCTTTTAATTATGAATCGTAAACAAGACCCGTGACCGTTTTGTTTTGGCGGGAAATTTGAATTAGTGTTCTAGTAAGGTTGCCTTATTGCTAACTTGTAAGACAGGTGTAGGGCTACGCAACTTGCTCTCGGGACTTCGCTCTCTTGTAACAATTTGCTTTCGGGTCTTAGCCCCTGATCCCTTGGCGGGAAATTTGAATTTGCATTTAAGTCTTTACATTCTCATTATTTATTGCGAGACATTTGAACTTGTGTTCTAATAAGGAGCCCTAACACTAACTTATAAGACACGTATAGGGTTTCGTAGCTTGCTTTCGAGGCCTCTCCTCCTTGGCGGGAAATTTGAACTTGTATTTAAATATCTACGTTCTAATTGTTTATTGCGAGAAATTTGAACTTTTATTCTAATAAGGGGGCCTAATGCTAACTTATAAGACAGCTGTAGGGCTTCGCAACTTGCTTTACAGTCTTAGCCCCCTTACCCCAAAATTTGAATTTGTTTGTGACGCCGTCTACTAGAGTATGGACTAATGATTGTTTTCGGTTTGGTTATATATAATAAGGGGCCCTACTTCTGCCCTGTACGGTATGTATAAGCCCTTGGAGCTTGCTTTATGGTCTTAGCCACCCTTGTCGTGAATGAAACTTGTTCGGGGTCTTTGCCCATTGTCGTGAACGCCTTAGAGGAATGTTTGAAATTGTATTCTAATAATGGGCCCTAAGCTTAACTTGTAAGACAGGTGTAGGGTTTCGAAACTTGCTCTCGGGACATCGCCCCTTGGCTGAAAATCTGAATTTGTATTTAAGTCTCTGTATTCTGCTTGGTTATGGAGGGAAATTTGAATTTGTATTCTAATAAGGGGCCCTAATTCTAACTTGTAAGACAGGTACTTCGCCTCCTTTCCCTAAAATCTGATGTTGTTTGTGGTGCCGTCTAGATGTGTATAGACCCATGAATGTATTCTGTAATATAGCTGACTCCACCTAGCGTACATTTTAAAACTACATATAGATCACTGTAATGGTTATGGGGGAAATTTTCCAAGGGGTCTAACACTAACTTTTAAAGTAGGACGTATGCATCTGGGTCTCAGCACACTGTTACGTACAATATAAGGCTTCGCAACTTACTTTCGGGTATTCGCCCCCTGCCCAGCTGGCGTGAAATTTGAATTTGTATTCTAATAAGGGGGCTATGCATAGCGCCCTTACGAAATGAAATCGGTGTTAGTTTCAATTCATCTGTGTATTATAAAAATTGAAAATGGAGGTTGGCTTGTTTATTTGCCCTCGGCATTTATCCATTTTCAAAAACGAAATAATGCGTCAAGTTTGCTTATAAATCTAGGGTCCTTTTGGCAGAGGTATTTACAATAAGTCATTCCTTGTATGTAAAATAATATAGTGATCTGGTTTCGAGTTTGGTTATATCCTTTATTGTATAGCTATTCTTAGCACTGTATGCAAAACGCGGCAACAGTGTTATGCGATAATTTCGTGTTCGTATATTGACAGTAATTCCAAAGGTTATCTCATGTATTTTTGACTTGTGATTGATTTTAACAAGCTGTAAGTTACGCCAGACCTGTATTTTTTGTAATTGTAAGTTGCTTTTTCAACCTGTAAATTATGATTTGATTGATTGAGGTTGAATTAATAGAGATTGATTTGCGGATGATCGACTGTTTTCCCCCGCATGTGCCCTCACATTTAGATAGAGCACCAGCTCAGAGTGTCGGTTAGCCTTACTTTCAAAGTAAGCGGTCACTCATAAGGGCTAGGTATATACAATGGGAGAATGGTTATTATTATTACACAAAACATTCATTAGTTTTAAATCTCAAAATAGTGTTACTTACAATAATTGATTAAAACCCTTTATTTTTTTTTATTTATAAATTTAATTATGACTCATACGTAAAACCAGAATATATTGAGCGCAACAGTGTGCTGAGACGCAGATGTATAGCCCCCTTATTAGAATACAAGTTCAAATATCTCGTAATAAGCAATCAGAATGTAAAGACTTAAATACAAATTGAAATTTCCCTTCAAGGGATGAGGGGGCTAAGAACCGAAAGCAAGTCGAAGCCCTATGTCTGTCTTATTAGTTAGCAGTAGGCCCCTTATTAGAATACAAGTTCATATTTCTCGCAATAAGCAATCAGAATGTAAAGACTTAAATACAAATTCAAATTTCCCGCCAAGAGGCCAGGGGACAAAGACCCGAAAGCAAGTTGTGAAACCCTATACCTGTCTTATAAGTTAGCAATAGGGCCATAATAATTGATTAAATTCCTTTACCTTTTTATTTATAAATTTAATTGTGACTCAGAATTAAAACCAAAATATATTGTACGTAACAGTGTGCTGAGACCCAGATGCATACGTCCTACCTTAAAAGTTAGTGTTAGACCCCTTGGAAAATTTCCTCCATAACCATTACAGTGATCTATATGTAGTTTTAAAATGTACGCTAGGTGGAGTCAGCTATATTACAGAATACATTCATTAGTCTATACACAGCTAAACGGCACCACAAATAAAATCAGATTTTAGGGAAAGGGGGCGAAGACCTATACCTATCTTACAAGTTAGAATTAGGTCCCTAATTAGAATACAAATTCAAATTTCCTTTCATAACCAAGCAGAATACAGAGACAAGTACAAATTCAGATTTTCAGCCAAGGGGCAGAAGGCCCGAGAGCAAGGTGAAGCCCTATATCTGTTCTACAAGTTAGCATTAGGGCCCCTTATTAGAATACAAACTCAAATTTCCAGACAAGGGTGCTACGACAAGGGAGGCGAAACCTGGAGAGCAAGTTGCGAAGCCCCACACCTGTCTTACAAGTTATCATTAGGGTCCTTTATTAGAATAAAAATTCAAATTTGCAGGCAAGGGGTCTAGGACAAGGGACGACGAAACCCCGACAGTAAGTTCTGAAGCCCTATACCTGTCTTACAAGGTAGCATTAGAACCCTTATTGGAACACAAATTCAAATTTTCCCCGAAAACAAACTGCCTAGGGTCTTGATTCTGACTCTGATTAAAAGGGTTATGATGATATAATTTAATGATAACAAAATGTCTGGAGGCGCCGAACAAGTTCCAATCATAACAAGTGGGCTAAGCCCCGAGAGCAAGTTTCGAAACCCTACACTTGTCTTGAAAGTTAGCATTAGGCCCCCAAATTCAAATCCCCCGCCATAACCTGCAGACTTAAATACTATTTCAAATTTTTCACCAAGGGTCAGGCTAAGGGTGCGAAGTCGCGAGAGTAAGTTGCGAAGATCTATGTCTGTGTTAAAAGTTAGAATTAAGGCCCCCTTATTAGAACAAAAATTCAAATTTCCCGCGAAGGGTTCACGATAATATACGAAGGCCTTGAACATATTTCCAGCCAAGAGCCCTCAAAAAGTTCCGAAGACCTACCTTATAAGCTAGCATTAGGGCCCCTCATTAGAATACAGATTAAAACTTCCCGCCTTAACCAACGCAGACTTAATCCTCCAATCAAAGCATGGAGACTAGGTGATGGGGCATAGGACCAATCAGAAGTCAGAGGGCAGGCCACACGTACAACACATCAGGTAAAAGGATGGGTGCGGCCTAGTCTTAGTCCCGCCTTAATACGCGTACAGCCAATCAGGCAAAAAGGAATGGGTGTGGCCTAATCTTACTCCCGCCTTACTGAAGCCATAAGGGCCTTTTCACCAGAGTGTCCCCCTTCTACTTTTAAATATAAAAAGGAGTACAACAGCAGAGCACTTTGCGAAAAGAGCGATACGGTACTTACACGAGTGCAATTTTTAAAATAATATGTCCGAAATATGTAAAAAGAATCACCTCTTCCCGTTGTGTTTCTAGATGAAACTTGTATATTTAATCAGAAATCGTTTTTAATTGTTTAGGCACTTAATTGTTCGTATCGTCATAATGAATTTATTTATGCACATTTTAAATGAATAAGAATTGTTCAATTTAATTTAGTTAAGTCGATATTTGCCATTTATGTAAAGACATAACTATGCACATTTTCATCTTCTCTTAACTTAAATTGAACCTACGTTTTAACGTACAGTGTAGGTTTTAGTTCACCACCAGCAGGGTTTTTACACAACAAATTTCTTTCCGTCTTCGTCATATAACACGTGTGAAAACGACAAAGTTGCATTTTCGACCATAGTGCTTGAATAAAAGCGCTAATCCGACATCGGAATTCTCTCATAATTTCAACTCTAGCTGGCTTATGTTTGTATTTTAATTTTTCAAATCTCACAAAATTGTTTCAACATCTTTAACAATTTTGAAAGGTAATTTTACTACTGACGAAGATAGCTGTAAGTGTTATCGAAAGGTTTAGATTGTATAACTTAAATATACAAATACGTCATATAAATACCCAAAAAGTCATAAGTATTTTAATATGAAAATGCAAACTTTTTGGGTATGTAATGGTGTATTTTTAGTAATTTTTGACAAAATTTTGATAACAATTACAGTTACAGTCTTCAGTAAGTAATATGATAATAGTTTTTTTTTAAATTAAGGTGTCAAATAAATGTATGAAATCTGAAAACGCAATATAAGCTTATCATAATAGTTAGAAAATGTATATAAAAATTCATAAAAATGCACGATTACATATCCCAAAGATAAGTATTTTGATTATGATTCCTAAATATTTTGCGCAACTATTAATATGTATAGATTACGTTGTGTAAGTGCGATTGTAATAATTAAACAAATTCCTTATCACTTCAATCGGTCAGTACCGGAGTATCTTAAACACTAGTTAACTGACTGTAAGCGCAAAACGTCTACTGCGCATACACCCTAACCCTCTTAAAACTTTTGGAAGGAACGATAAATGCAAAACGCTATTATGTAGGTTAGTCGTTAAGGGTTGTTTGAATGATGTGCCGGTGTACAACCATGATTCCAAAATTAGGAGCAGTTTGTTTGTGCGTGTGCGAGCGCGTATGCATCATTATATACAGGTCATATGTCTGCGAAAACTCATTTATGCGTTGGAACTCCTTGTGTTAGAAAAACTGCTGCCATGATTTTTATCAAAATTAATGGTATACCATTTTATGGTAGTGACTTATTTAGGTATAACAATTGTTTATGGAGAAATCAAAGGCCTAGTAGAATTTTTAAAAATGTTGTTATAGCAGAGTTTACTATGCAACCTAAACGCGACTTCTGCACAAAATTGATAACTAATTAAATTAAAGTAAATAGCCTACTACATCTTCAGCAGTGGTTTACTAGCAGCAAAAACTTGAAAATAAAATTATAAATTAGTGTCATGAACTACAGTAGAGCGTCGATTATCCGAACTAATTGGGGGACAGGGGTCTTTGGTAAACCAATTTATTTGAATAAACGACTGCGTACCTTTATTTACCTTATATTGATCATACGTCTTGAGCTTCAAACCAACGCAAGGCAGTATCAACGCTATAAATGCTTTGGAAGCAGTTGTTATATTTTCGTCTTCTCTCTCTGAACCACTAATTGATGAATTGCTGGCGACGTCAGCTTTATCAGTCGCGAGATCTACAATTTTGATATCCTGTAGGATTTGGTGTCCTGGACCTGCATTGTCAACACTCATCCATTCTTGAACGTCTACTTCATCATATTCACGGCAATCAAGTTTTTTAGCATTCTGTTTATCATTTCCACTTCCACCTGGAGAATTTTCCGCGAATCTCAAAATATTATTCCAGGCTTTCTTCAAACTCTGTGCTTTTACACTATTCCATGCAGATCCGATCATGTACGGCGCATCTTTCAAATCAATCATTTTATGATTTCTTATCAGGATTTCTTCTATTTCTAAGAGTATCTTACGTAACAATTCTTTTCTGTAATAACGTTTGAAAATCTCAAAAACGCCTTGATCCATGGGTTCTAATAAGGACGTTACGTTATGTGGAAGAGACAGCACTTTTCTTTTCGTTTAAGATGTCATATGATGGATCAGTTGGTGCATTATCAAGGAGTAGTAATGTTTTATCTCGTTTTTCATTAACTGTTGGATTTTCACAGGGGTATAAGGACTTCCATATACCATTCAGTATAACTTGTACTGTTCATCCAGTCATTTTTTGCGAAATGTAAACAATAAGCATCGCAAACATATTAGCTTGTTTGAAACAATGTGGTCTATTGCTTTTACTAATGACGGTGACTACCAGTGGCACTGGCACGATCTAAAGCAGTTATACGATCCTTGCTTACTTTAGGACCAGGTGCTGCTAGTTCATGACGTAAACCAAGAATTTTTCGTAGTAAAACCTTCCAATTAGCCTAGTTTCGTCGGCATTGTACACTTTTTCGAGCATATATCCTTGACGTTTTGATACGTCCCGTAATTTAACCTTGAAAGAGTCGGCTGCTGAAGAATCTGCAAGCAGTATTTCGCCTTGTAGCTCTCGGTTACCATGACTTGATTTGAATCTTTTTACGAGTCCGTCCTGGCTTGAAAATTCGGCGGTTTTCCTAAGTTTTTTATTAAATTGAATTGCCTTTTTACATAGAATGGGACCCGAAATATGATTCTACTTTTGTGTAAACCACTTATAAACAGTGTTGTGTAGATCCGTGTTCGTGGCGAGCTTCATCCTTTGACGACTTATCGATCCATCAGTAGAATCAAGATTGTGTATAAGCCCAGTTGGGAGAAGAACTAGCAGTTCAGTTAAGCGGTCGTTCGGCTGATTGACGTTCGAATAATCGACGGTCTACTGTACAATGAATAACTGAGAATGCTTACTCGTTTACTGTTATCTGTCTACAGTCAGATGAAATAAGTTAATTAATTAAAAAAGGTTAGTGTTGAAATATAAGTTACATAACTTGGTATAACCTGGGAACGTAACGAATGCTCTTTTATTATTGATTCTTGCAATGTGTACATTAGTAACTACGCTCTACGAACTCTAAGTTACTTAAAAAACTAATTTTAGGTTACATTTGTTACGAAAATTTCGTCAACACGATTACCAACCTCAACATTTAGATATTCAGTTACGTACGCTTATTAAATAATTTTTAAGTTTATGTGAGGGTCTATAAAAATTGATGCGTAAATAAGATAAAAAAGTATTTCTTTAGCTCGCTATCGAATTATGAAAAACGTAATTTTCTTCTTAAGTTCAAACATGACTCGTTTCGTTAAACAATTTTGGGATTAAACTATATTTCTTCGGTACTGTGCCATTGTGTTCGAGATTATCTTCTGCTGTATGTAATAAACGGCTGTGCAGATGTATTGAATGAATTAAGAAATTCTTATTTTAATTTTTAACTTACTTTCTTAATGTCTTAATAGGTTCAAAATTTTGTGCATATTTTGCGTTTTCAGGATGAATAGTAGCAAAAGAGCAACGACTTGCTACTAGTTGGTATCTAAATATCGCATCTCCAATTTTTACCCAATCCCAGTCATCTTCAGAATATGGTTTAATATCACTTCCTTCAATAAAAATGTTCGGTCTAAAATTATGTTCATTGACTTCAGAATTTGGTATTCTACTATTCAGATCATCTAAAGATGACTTGTTTATTAGTAACACTGTTCCACAGTCAGCAAATATTCCCTGAAATATAAGAGTTACAAACATATACAGTAATTAAACATGCAATACCGTTGTAACCATATTTGGGGTTTTAAACAACTTGGCCATTGGGTGGTTTTTAGCATTTCTATTAAATTCCTTATCCTTGTAACCTATGCGTAAACCATTACCTTTTCCAATTAGGCAATTTGAAATCCATATTGCTGCTTTATCTCCACAATCAAGCAAATTCACTGGTTCGTCCAGCATCATACTAAAAAAAAAACGCTTGTAATCCATCAGTGTATGCTAGTGCAATAAAAATACAAAATTGTATTTCGAAAGTTTTTTTCTGAAGACGGTATCTCCAACTCTAATGGTTCCATATTTGGAGCTTTTAATATAAAATGGTTTTCTGTAGGAACAGTTTCTATCAGAAGTAGTTTTTGATGTGTAATAGCTGTTATGGATTTTCTGTGTTCTTCTTTATACGCAACCATACACCTGCAACATTATGTACATCTGAACTCGTAACTGAAAGTCACGTTTAAATAATATTTTCTACTTGAATAGTCTTATTTTTATTAACCGTTTTTATGAAATAAAATTTATCAAAATCAACTTAAAACATAAATTTGGAAGGTTTTTGCAATTAATAAATATCTGGAGCACACGACGTTCCAACCAATAAAATGGAAATTAAAAGAAGTAAATTAAGTTTGGTAACCATTTTTTTAGGATAATTATGCAGAATCTTCTATAATAAGTTCATTACGAAAATAGGCAACATTGGAAAAACAAAAACAATAATATATGTCAAACAGACGTTTAAAACTTCATGTCAGATAGAGGTTAATAGACATCTAGATGCTAACTTAAAGAAAACTCCAAAGCTGCCCGCTTATATAAGTATCTGGTGTGGAAGACACGACCTTCCAATGTACAAATTGGAAATTAAAAGAAACGAAATGATGTGTGTGTGTGTGTGTTTGTGTGTCATTGTGTGTGTTGTGTGTTGTGTGTTGTGTGTTGTGTGTTGTGTGTCATTGTGTGTGTGTGTGTGTGTGTGTGTGTGTGTGTGTGTGTGTGTGTGTGTGTGTGTGTGTGTGTGTGTGGTGGTGTGCAGCGTGCGTGCGTGTGTGCGTGTGTGCATGTGTGTGTGTGTGTGTGTGTGTGTATGCGTGTGATGTGTGTGAGTGTGTGTGTGTGTGTGTGTGTGTGCGTGGCGTGTGCGTGTGCGTGTCGTGTGCGTGTGCGTGTGCGTGTGCGTGTGCGTGTGCGTGTGCGTGTGCGTGTGCGTGTACGTGTACGTGTGCGTGTGCGTGTGCGGGCGCGTGTGCGTGTGCGTGCGTGTGCGTGCGCGTGTGCGTGTGCGTGTGCGCGTGCGCGTGCGTGTGGCGTGTGCGTGTGCGTGTGCGTGTGCGTGTGCGTGTGCGGGTGCGTGTGCGTGTGCGGGTGCGTGTGCGTGAGCGTGTGTGTGTGTCTGTGTATCTGTGTGTGTAGTGTATGTGTATGCGCGAGTGCGCGTGTACGCATACGTGAGTGTGCGTGTGCGTGTCTTTCTGTCTGTGTGTATCTGTGCGTCTGTTCGTCTGTACATCTGTGCATATGTGTCTGTGCGCCTGAGAGTCTGTGCGGCTGTGTGCCTGTGCGCCTGCGTCCCTTGGCATCTGTACGTCTGTGCGTATGTGGGTGTGTACGCATGTACGCACGTGCGTGTGCGTGTGAGTGTGCGTGTGTATGCGTCTGTGCGTGCGTGCGTTCGTCTATCCGTGCGTGCGCGCGTGGATGTGTGCGTTCGGGCGGAAGTGTGTGGGTGAGTGTGTGGAAGCGCGCGAGCTTGCGTGCATGTAAGCGTGGGTGCGTATTGTGTGCATGTATGCGTGCGTTCGGGATCTCGTGAATGTGTGCGTTCAGGCGTGTAGACAGGTAGGCGTGTGTGGATGTGCGTGGGAGCGTGCATGAATGCATGCATTTGTGGGTGCGTGTGTGAGTATGTGCGTGTTTGGGTGTGGGTGTTCGTGCGTATGTTTGCGTGTGTGTCTGTATGTGCGTGTTTGTGTGTGTGTGCGTGTGTGCGAGTGCGTGTGCTGTGCGTGCGCGTGCGCTGTACGTGCGTGTACGTGTGCGTGCGCGTGTGCGTGTGCGTCTGCGTGTGCGTGTGCCTGTGCGTGTGCGCGTGTGTGTGTTAGAGGTAATTAATTTGAGATCTCCAGTCGGGGAAGAGGGGGTTTATTGGGGCCAGATTTTGGTTTTTATGAAATATTTCCAAAAAAAGCTGCATATTTAAAGATATAAAGATACCTAGGTATAGACTTTAAACATATCGATTAATTATGTTCAATGCAATTTTTTGATGCGGCCCGTGATTTAGCGGCTAAAGTATTCCTAAGGTAAAATTTATGTTCAAATTTTTTCAGTATCTGAATACCGATTAATTTTATAAGAAAAAATGTAGACATATTTTTTAAAGAAAATTTAATTTTACATGACCTTTCTTTGTAAAGTTTTTTAAAATAGTGCAAGGCAAGTCTAAAAAATAATTAAATATGAATCACAATGGTTAAGTTGTATTATTGATATTTTACATAAGCGGGCGGTCGTGGAATTTTTTTAAGTTAACAAGTATTTATATCTATTACCTCTATCTGACATAGATTTTTGTCTTTGTTTTTACAATGTTGCCTGTTTTCGTTTTGAACGGGTGAAAGAGATTGCATAGTTACCCCAAAAAAGGTATAATTAGAATTGTTTAATTTTTGTTTTAATTTTTTAGGTTAGCATCAAGATTAGCCTCTGTATGTCATGATATTTTAAACATCTGTTTGACTTGGATTATTGTTTTTGCGTTTAAAATGCTGCCTATTTTCGTAATAAAAGAGGTTGCATTATTATCCTAAAAGAATATTATTAAAATTGTTTCGTTTCTTTTAATTTCCATTTTGTAGGTTGGAAGGGCATGTGGTGTTCTACACCAGATATTTTAGGATAACTACGTGCCCTCTTTTTATACGTTCATAATGATAACAGGCAACATTGTAGAAACAAAAACAATAATCTATTTCAGAATGACGTTTAAAACTTTTTGTAATGTAGAGATTAATAGACATAAATACATAACTTAAAAAAAATTCCAAATCTTTTATAAGATATCAATAATACAGTTTAACCATTTTCATTCATATTTAATTAATTTTTAGACTTACCTTGCGTTACATTAAGAAACTTTATGAAGAAAAGTTATGTAAAATAAAATTTTCTTTAAAAAATATGTCTACACTTTTTCTTATAAAATTAATGGTTATTGAGATATTGAAAAAAATTTGAGCTAACACTTAAATTCTACCTTGGGAATTTTTTTGCGGCTAAATTATGCGTCGTATCAGAAAATTGCATATAACATAATTAATCTATATGTTTAAGGTTTATATCTAGGTATTTTTATACCATTAAAATATGCAGCTGCTTTAGAAATATTTGATAAAAACAAAAACTGCCCTAATAACCCCCCTTCACTGTCGCTGTATTTCTCATAAGATCTAATCAGTTCCAAGCGAAATGAAAACAAGTATTTTCGTTCTGGGGTTATCATGGATACTGACATACGAGTACATCCACACAGACACACGTCCGGACATCATGGCTGATCTTGGCGAAACTTGACCAAAAGTTGTAAAATGAGCTAATAAGTCGATTTAGAGATAGTGAAAAAAAAGTGATTGCATAACCTTTTCTATACCTACGTATGTATGGTTATGTTGGAAGGTAAAAATTGTGATTAGGTAAGGTGACCATTTTTGTAAAAAGGAAATACGAGACTTGGACGCATGGTCCAAAGAGTCTGTGGGGTACCAAACACTCCTCAGCAAGGGGAAGGAGAGGGAGAAATTTCTTTTAAATTAGATACAAAATTATTTAAGTGACAAATTTAGTGATTGTTTATGATACGTGTTCAGGCGTCCCATGCCATAATGCAATAGTGTCAAAAAAAGACCAAAAAAAATGTGTTTAATTCTGTATTTCACTTAGGTTTTAAAAGTACGTAGTTAATAAAATGACAAGCGAAACGTTACTCATTTGTATATTTTTCTTTAAGGCAATTCATTTCAAAATTATGTTTTGTCATTAGAAGTCCTCGTAAATTTTGTAGTTCTTTCACTGATCCAAATTTTATTCATATCAGAAAAAATCCTTTCCGTGGCGGCGTTGGATCCTAGTAAACACATCCACACTGCAACAGTTGTCAAAAAAAAAAACAGAAACTTCTATACGTTATTTTATTTTTTACTGGTTGTATACTTTTTAAAGCACATAGTTTCATTAAAAAGTTCCTAATCATCTATATGATCGTCAGGGTGTTGTTGATGAAAAACAGTTAATGGGTTTCCAACATCCGAACGCGAAGGTTCTTTTTTTAGCGATACTCAACAAAACGCTTGCGAATCTTCAATCTGTTGCGTCTATTTAGCCAAATAGGCTATACAAGTTTTAAATTGAGTTATGGCTAGGTCTTCTCCTTTATTTGTCAAAGCTACTAACCTAGCTTTAATTTTGCAAAAAGACTTCATTTTTCCGTTCTATTAATTGTTGCTTTTAAAAGTGAGTGAAGAACGCATAGCCGAACTTCAGAAAAATTGTTTTTGGGACTATTAAAGATCAATGTGGGACATTTTTCTTGAGAGATAAAGTAACTCTGTAACGGTTTGAACATTTTTAATATGCTATTGAAAATAACAACGCTAACCGTCTGTTTTTATTATATTCCACAAACTCACAAAATTTTTTTAATTGTTCAACTCGAATAGTGTAAAAGTGGAAATACCCATAGATTTTCACAACAATGGCTTCCATATCTATAGGCCAGCAGTGCGCTGATGTTTGTATGCAGTTATGAAGAATATGAGCAGCACAGTTCACCCCTACTAAAGGTATTTTAAGTAAATGCTGAACTTTTTGAAAGACATTATGTCTTGCTGCTCCTGCAAAATTTCAATTTGTATTATTAGTGCACATTGGCATTACTTTTGTTGTTAATTCGTATTTCTCAACCGTTTTAATAATATATTCGGATATAATGTCTCAAGGTGCACTTGAAAGATCTTGAAAGTTTTACTTGTGTGCCCTTTCATAAAATATCTTACGAGTATAAGACAAATTTTTACGATCCCGTGATTTAAACAATCAGTGTAGACTGTTACAAAATTGACCGTTCTAGGATCATTCAGTATGGAGCTTAATGATTCTTCTTATAAAACGTTACACCCAATACTTTCAGATTTGCTTTTAGCACATGCAAATCTTTGATAGGCACGCCTTTTCATTAGCTTACTAGTGGAATCCATAGAACGAAGGGACTGGACTCATTGTAGTATGACCAAATACATTCAATTGCAGCTAGACTTTGTTCTTCATTTCCAAATGTGGCCTTAACGAAGAAAAGACGACGCTTCATTACTACTAGACGCAGCAATATCTTACTTAAGTGTCGGTATGCGTTGAATACCTTCCCACCATGTGCAAGTGAAAACTGTGCACAACATTTTAAGCACATTACGTCACTATGTGAGGTTGTCTCTTTAATAAATGGAAATTCACTTTCCAAATCTCCATTACATGTACCGGGTGGCCAACTAAGAACGGCCGTCGGCCATATCTCAGGAATGGACTACAGCACAGGTTCGGGAAAAAAATTTTTATTACAAAAGTGGCCTCGAGAAACGCCTGAAAATTATTTTCAGAATTGTAGGTCCACCGCTGAGGGCGTATTTGACAGTTAAAATTTTAAAAAGCAAAATTTTTCAAAATTTACTCAATTAAGCACATTAAATATTATAATCAGATTCCTCGACAAATTCTGCATATTTTAATATTGTGTTTTCTCTTTACAATTTTAAATGGAAGCATAAAAATTTAAGAAGGTCTTAAAAAGTAGACTAAATTAGTAATAAAACAGTGAAAACTGCAAGTCGATATCTTTTTCCTATCCTGAGATATCGTAAGAAACAGGTAAATGGCGGGAATTGTTCTTCCAACGTCTAGTAGGCTAGTTCGCGTTAACGGAAATTATTAAATTTAGCCTGGATGAAAAGATATTACATTGGTCTGCAGTAATTTAAACTGTTATCATACTAATGTTATGGTTGCCGCTAGATTACCTAAATGTAATGCTGTCGCTACTAACAATGAGAACAAATTATAAAATAATAATGTGATAAATCTAACAATTAAAACCTTAAATAAATAATTACGTAATTAGTGTTGCCCTAGATGTTCGAAATGTCGTTCATCATTTTCAATGCATGAAATCAATCGCTGACGGGTGGAGAGAACAGCAGTTTCAATGTTTGCCCTTGAAATACTTCGTATTGTCTGTCGTATTCTTTCAATCATGTCAGCTCTTGGGTCTATCGGCATAAACGAGATCTTTTATTCGCCCCCACAAATAAAAATCTAAACAAGTTAGGTCTAGAGACCTTGATGGCCAAATAAATAAACTTCCACGTCCTATCCACCTTTCAGGGTATGTTTGATCTAATAAATTCCGAACATCTCTAGAATAATGTGCCGGGCACCCATCATGTTGCAAGAACATGTCACGACGAATGGCAAGGTACGTCTTCTAAAAGAAGTGGCAATTCGTTGCTTAAAAAATCTAAATATCTTTCTCCATTAACAGTCTCATTAAAAAAAGGCCCAATTATTTCTCCACCTAGAATCCCGCACCACACATTTACAGACCAACGACCCTGATGTTGGACCTGCATCCAGTGGGGATTCAGACCAGTAGTGCATATTATGTCGATTTACACTACCATCACTAAAAAAGTAGCCTCATCTGTCCACATAATTCGTGAAAGTATTTCAGGATCGTCGTGTATCGTATTTGAGAGACAGTTGCATAAATCCAACCTGGTATCGAAATCTTGAGCATTCAAACTATGGTATAGGACCATGTGATATGGGTGCAATCTAAAATAGTATATATTATAAAGTAATCGGATCAATAAGACACATTGAGGTCCTTCGTTGTTAGTAAACGAAAAAGGACTTTAAATTCATTAACTCTCGTAATGTTATTACGAATTTTTTTCGCCCGGCCTCTCATTATTTTTTATTATTGGTACCTTTTTACTTTACTTTGCCTCACTTAATTATCATGTTGTTAGTTAAAATCTGTTCACCTAGCATAAGATAATTTCATTAAATAATTTGGTGTTTTATTGAAACTGGTCATAAACATATGACAAACGAAAAAAATTAAAACATTTTTATAATTATAATACCGAATAAAACATGCATTAATAAATAAGTAGTCACTTGTGTTCTCTTAAAATATAGCTCTGGTGCTTAAATGAGGGTTAACATTTACATAAGTTCAATAACATTTTCCTCTGTTCTACCTCTGCGTTGTCTTCGGTACACAGGAAGACTCACATTTCCAGTAGTACGCACACGGTGTGCGCTCGGAGAAAAACTCTTCTGCTGTGATGCTGTCTGTTTGGGTACTGCAGTGTATGCACTCTAGCAGCAACGGTTGCATTTCTCATACATTCAAAATAAATTGCCAACATAACAAATGCTTCTTCATTTGTAAGAATCATTTTGGTACGAAAAGATAAAGAAAGTCTATTAAATGCAACACGATGAATAATTTTTGACATATGCGTGAAAATCGTAGCTTGCTTGTTTTCAACAGTGAATTTATTTTATATCTTACATGGCCCTCTTTACTAATTTTGTTGTCATCAGTAAATCGTAATTCATATTTTAAAATATATTTGTTGTTGCTGGGCAAATATCGGTTTTTATTGATATTTTATGCTTTTGATTTACTAACACATCGCTTGAAAACAAATATAACATTCTTATATAATTAAAAAAATGTTAGATTTATCACATTATTATTTTATAATTTGTTCTCATTGTTAGTAGCGACAGTATTACATTTAGGTAATCTAGCGGCAACCATAACATTAGTACGATAACAGTTTAAATTACTGCAGACCAATGTAAGATCTTTTCATCCAGGCTAAATTTAATAATTTCCGTTAACGTGAACTAGCCTACTAGACGTTGGAAGAACAATTTCCGCCATTTACCTGTTTCTTACGATATCTCAGGATAGGAAAAAGATAGCGACTTGCAGTTTTCACCATTTTAGTACTAATTTAGTCTACTTTTTAAAGACTTGCTTAAATTTTATGCTTCCATTTAAAATTGTAAAGAAAACACAATATTAAAAAAATGTTAAACAGCACCCTCTAGCATTTACGTTATTAATCAGATTGCTTCAAATTTACAAATGTTCTATTGTTTAACAAAAGCTCTTTCAAACAACATCAAGTTTATTAAAATCGGTCAAGCAGAACCTGAATTAAAGGCGTTTTTTCGTAACAAGGTTCCCACTCTCCCCACCCCTTATTTGAAGAGATAGACTAAAACTTGTCAAATAAAAATATGCAGAATTTGTCGAGGAATCTGATTATAATATTTAATATGCCCCTTAATTGAGTAAATTTTGAAAAATTTTGCTTTTTAAAATTTTAACTGTCAAATACGCCCTCTAGCGGTGGACCTACAATTCTGAAAATAATTTCCAGGCGTTTCTCGAGACCACTTTTGTTATAAAAATTTTTTTCCCGAACCTGTGCTATAATCCATTCCTGAGATATGGCCGACGGCCGTTCTTAGTTGGCCATCCGGTACATTTTCGTTTTTGCATTTTTTGATTTTTATTAACACTTAACCTTTACTATCGAACTATTTATGAAATATTTATTAACATGCACCGGTATATTTATTTTTCACACGTATGAGGCACCGTCGTAAGCAAACTCTTTTTTCGCTAGACTTGATACCTAACATTGCCTCATAAACGGGATCGCGCGCTAATTATTTAAGTCAACAAAAGTGTTCGAATTGTCACGTAAATTGTAGAACTTGTGATGTCATCATATTATGTCTTATTTGAAGGCCAGTTTTGTTCTTTGTAGACTTTGGTTAATTCCTTCTAAACAATGAAACGTCAGAAACGGGGCAAAAAAGGGACTTCTTTATAAAAACGGACATTTAGGTAATTTTATTAAAATAATTACATATACGAAGTAATAATAAGGTACTATCCGTATAATACGGGACGAATGAACGCCCAAGTCACTTGGGTTAGTTAAACCAGCGGGGTAAAGTAAGTATGTTGACTTTATCACTTACCTATCTTGCATTTGAGGATTTGATAATAATTGTAAACCAAATTTATTACTTTCCACTGTATTTAACTCAACTCGACGTGCACCTTTAAGAGGATACATGTATAAACCACACACTTTTCCAACGGGTTCCCATTTTTGTGGTATTTTATCTTTTCTTCTTCTCCATTTCGAATACACTATACTTACAGCAATTACAATAAAACTAGTTAACACAATAATTTCTTTACTTAACATATTGAATACTGTCTATAAGTAAAAACATTTATCTGTTTATGTTCTAATCTTGATACAAAGTTTATGTATGGATTGATAATTAAGCAATTACAGATAATTTAGTATTAGTGTGATATAAGTTATTATAAATGAATTAATTTATATCGTTTACATTTATGCTAGTACAGTTAACATTAATTCTTCATTTCTGGACCCAACAAACAAAGTTAAACAAATTTTATAGTTTCACATAAACCTGAAGGTTATTACTTTAATTGGTTAAATTGTTTATTCAGCATGTTATCAACATTTAAACGATTAAATTATCCAAAAATACTTATTTTTAACTGTTTGAATTAGTGTGTGCTTGAACTTCGCGATAATATCTTACAATAGCTAGTGAGAGCGCTTTTTTAAACTACAAATGCATTATACTTAAATCGCAATTGTCACAAATCTTATGTAAACTTACTTGTGCTATAGGTTCAATAATAATGGATCTGTGCATTATGGAGATTTGAGCGCAAAACGTAATTAGACATCCAGAGCCGGTCACGTCGACAGTGAAGATGCACAAAACGTCACAACAGTTTATCTGTTAATCAGCGTCAACAAAGTACTCACCGGGAGAAACACTGTCTAAATTACTGCGTCAGTAATATGACTTAATAATTTATACACGAGTGTCATTTGTAACAGGTTCAAACGACATTAGCGCACCTAACAGGCAAATACCCTCAAAGCCCAATAGGCGCGTCGTTAGGGTCGGGTACTAGTAATTTTGGTTACGTTAAACGGTATGTCAAATCGGGGAGTATTCCGGACGCCACCTTGTCTTGAAAGTATGCTCATAAATGGTAATGCACTAGTACAAAAGGAAAAATACGTGAAGGTACCTTTTGCAGCCTCCTACAGATCGTACACTTTGGCAGCTATACACTGTGCAACTTTTTCAAAAATAAATAACTCCTAAACTGAAACTGAAAGTCTGATTAAGATTTTATTAAACTTCATTATCGTTGTTTGTTTATTTTTGACAAATTGTAGATTGTTATGATGTATCACAGATATTAGCTTTGCGCCGCTTTTGAGGTTTTTTCGAGCCCTCTCTGACGTTTAGTAGGTACGTTGTATATTTGTTCTTTATGGCGACCTTATGCATCAATGTGTTCATAGTGTTTTAAGGATTTTTCGAATATTTGTTACGAATTTATGCCGTTATCGTAAACTTGCTGGGTATCGATTAGAATTTGTTACCAAGGTAGATAAGTTGCTCTTGACGTAACGTTTGGGAGTGTTTGAAGTAGACTTGTATTAAGACCTTTGAGTCGTTCGTTTTGTATAATATTGCAACATACCGTGTACAAATTGTTGAAGCTTTCGAGCTTATCAATTTTGTTTGTGTTTGGCTCGTCGTTAGATGAGTACTTGAACCTCGATAATTTCTATTTTTGTATTTTACACTTATTTATCGGACCTTGACGTGTTTTGTTTTCGATTAACATTTCTGATAGGAACTTTGATTCTTCATATAGTTAGGTTAGATTACTTAGATATCTCGGTTACTTTAACTTGCTTATGTGTTCAAGCATATCTTACACCCACGGCAGCGCTGTGTAGAGACTGACTAACAATTTAAGGAGGCGACTAATCAAGTGAGCGTAGGTTTCGTGAAATTCAACTATTTTCGGTCTTAAATATTATATGGTTGTGGAATAACGAAAAGCAGAGATACTGTGAAACGTGCCCCGGTCTGATCCTTATTATCTTGACGTGGAGTTCTACCGCATCAACCAAGACATTAGGTTAGTTGTTAGGTGTAGTTTAGCTTTCTTAGAGGTAGGTCAGTTTACTTTTACTTAAGCTTGGTGATTGTAGGATAGATGCAATGTGGAGTCAGTGTGTTGGATGGAGAATAAGAGGGGGTTATGAACGAAAGTTTTCCGGACATAAAGCACATAAAGCAGGCGGCACATGCCCTTTTCGATTAATTAAAATCCTAAAAATCATACAACCACCACGAGTCCATCCGCCAACGTAGAAAACTTATTAAAAATATAACCAGTTAAGTCGCATACTCTCCCATGAAACAAGTCCATCAAGTTTTAATCAAAGGACGTTTAATATTATTAAAAGAAAATTTTAAAATAAGACACTCAGTAGCTTTAACATACACACAAATACAGATTAGCAAAGTAGAATCAGTACTGAGATGTACAAAAGTTGCGCCTTCACACCCTCAGTCTCTCTCGTCAGAATGTTCGCCTAAAGTGCATTGCTGGAAACACGATTTCTACCAGACAATTTGTTTCCACAAATAAAAGTCAATGTCTATATTTTAAAATACTTAAGTATCCTGGTTACTTTGACTTGGATCGTGTATTTCAGAATTTTCCTACAACAGATGACGCTGTTTGGCGTAAGAGGTGACTAATCAAGTAGGTATGGCGTAGATTTTGTTCAGATTCTACTATTTTCGGCCTTGAATATACGGTTGTGGAGTAACAGAAGGCAGAGTTTTTGTGTACCGTATTCCGACCTCATTCTTATCATCTAGTTTAGGTGTTGTTTAGTTTTTTAGAGCTAGCTTAGTTTATTTTTAGTTGAACTAGGTGATTATAGAACGGATGCAGTGTGGATCCAGAGTGTTGGCTGGAAAATGAGAGTAGGGTTACGAACTAAATCTTTCCGACTGTAGGCGTTTCACCATTTCTGCGAGTCTAATCTACAACTTTGTCTGTATTTATTATACCGTTTCACTGTTAAAGTACCAATGTAGTTAGCCAAATTTGATTGACAGTGTTTTGTCTTTGTGACAATCTCAACGTCTTTTCCAAATTTGAAGTGAATATTATGAATCTTGTTAGTAGTCTACTGAGTATCAGCGGATCTTGTTTATGCCATCATTCAGGATTTTCAACATCTCGCCTAACACCCGATTCAGTGGCGCCTATGATCTATATTTACTTAAACGTAAATGCGAATTTTTAAGCAATGCGTACATAGAACAAAACGTCTTAGCTTAATACATTTTGAAAATGTATAGTGTAGTAAACTAGTAAATATTAAAACCGAAATATAATTCCGACGATTTCCCATGCGCACCACTCAAAACCACAAAAATGGAACACTCAAGCTACCCCACGGAAGTCGCGTAAAAAAGGCAGTACAATACCTTTCTGACTTGGTGCAATAGAAACAGAGTTAAAAGGTAACTGAAAACGCAATTATGCACTTTAGTGAAAACATCTAAACCTATGTGTTCGTAATACATAATAAACAGAATATACCCACGTACAATTACACAAAATTAAAAACACCGAATGCGCTTCAATTGCAAAACCACTATTATCTGCGGTTGGCTAGCCTAGTTGACTACACTAACCGATCACTGATAATGAGAGTAATTTTGTAAAAATTACTAAAAAATACACGATCATACTCCCAAAAATAAATATATAACATAACTGTTACGGCATAAAATTGAAACAATCTTCCACTAAAACCAACAAAACGGAAAATTCAAATGTAAAAAGAGGATACGGTGCTAAACAAAACAATGTAAGTTGAAAGAAAAAAATGTGGCAACTTGCAATACTGCCACATGATATGGCTTCAAAAACGCATACCTGGTATAGTTGTAAAACTTAAACAACACGTTACTACACAAAGGAATTCAGCACGTCATCAAAGGGACTTTGAAGTGAACCCACCAAACACACTTCAACCGAACTTCTACCACGGTACTCCGTTCATTAAATTCCCTTTATAAAGCGCTAACCTGTCTCTAGAACACGAACAATTCAAATACACTAACATTAAAACAGGCCCAATAGTTTGGCGACCAAACTACCACCAGCCAAAACATAAATAAATTCAAAACAAAATCCTAACTTGATAATTGATAATCAAATCTTTCCTTTTAACGTAAAAAGGTACAATAAGCTTACGCACTAGTTTCGCGGAAAATAACGCGATTCGTCCGATAGCACGAATTTCTTTCTCCACGCTGTATAACTAACACAAGGGAGATTTATACTCACGCTCTTTGATTGGCGCATATCTCACACGCCAACCTCGTTTAATTTCAAACACCTTAAACAACGTTCTTCCTAAAAAATCATTCAAACGGTTCGCGCAGTAAACACAATAAATTTTTTTGCCTCCCAAATCCCAACCACTACTTAACAATTCCCCATGAAGTGATAACAAAAAATAATCCATGGTGTAACAACGTAATTTCATTCATCTCCCATATATTCAAAAACAACACTTATTTAGCGCGCTATATGCTATATATTTCGCTAACTATTAATTCTTACTTGCATACAATTTCAAACCTAATGTCGCCATATTTACTTTTCGCTGATGTAACAAAACTATATACAATCTCACGTTACTAAGTACGACGAATGTTTAATTACTAGTACGCAATGTCCTCTTTAAAGGATCTAACAAATCAAAAATCAAATACTATTAGAATAACCCGAAATACATTAAAAAGAATTAAAAAAAGGTCTTTCCTCAATTCTTTTACCTACGTTTAAACCCGAACAAGTGTAAACTAAAGTACGTGGTTTGCATAATCCCTATTTTAAAGTTCATTACTTTCAATAAACAATAACTTGATAAAACGTTCAATAAGTCTAACAACGTCAGCTCCATCCTATCCTTGTAACTATTTAAAAACGTTCTCTACCTATTGTATTGTAATAACTACAAGGACGGGAAGGAAAGGTCACGTATTTCATGCCCTCACCAAGGGGGAGGGCGGGCTGCTCGAGCGTTCCGAGCTCCTTGAGCCACTATCATGGATTCAGCATACATACATACATTACGTATATATGTATGGTGGGATTTAGGATGGGTGTGGTCAGGATAGGATCGGAAGGAACGGAGTTAGGGTTCTGAGGGGGGAAATACTACCCCAGCATTCGCCTAAGCAGCCGCACTAGGTGTGCATATACGCAGTGACCATGCCGCTACTTGTGTATGAGAAAAAACCCCTGAAAAAACCTCATACAAGGTAGACGGTAACGGGAATCGAACCCATTACCTCCCGAATGCTAGGTAGGTCATGTTACCACTACGCTATCAGCTAATAACTACAAATACAATAGTCCATTATGAATTCTTCCAGGGCAGAAAAATAATGTCTTTACTAATTGAGAAAAGTGGCACTGATAAAGGCAACTCCAACTTGAGCCGTAAGTACACATACTTGTAAATAAAGTACTGGTACTCAATCTTAAATACTGCTCTTAACTGAAAATAATGTTACTTACTACCTATCGATGAAATGAAATGTTATATTTTTTGTGTAGCAGTATCAACTGCAGACGACAAATCCCTTCGTTCAAGCGACTCTGCATTTATGATAAACAAATATTTCAACAGTTTTCCCGCTAGTAGTAGTACAGGTTAGATTATGTGCCGCAAGTGGGTTACTTTTTACATCTATTACTTTATCCAAACGTTCGATTTCCAGCAACTCTAAAAGTAAGTGCTTACTATACCTAAGAAATATAAACCAATAATGATGGATATTGTAATTTGCACGACGTTTACATTAAAAGTCTTTACGCTACTTACTAATCAATATACACCGTGTCCAAGATAAGGATGCCCACTATGGGGATCTCGAAAACGGTAAGAGATGGAACAAAAGTTACGCATTTGAGAGAATGTATTTATGATCTTTGTAGAACTAGAATATCTCTTTTAGTTTTTGAGATATTTGAAAAAATTAGAATTTTCTGATTTTCATTTTTATTTTTTTCTGACCTTATTTGAAGAGCTATCAAGAAAAGAAGAGCACATTTTCATTGCCACTTTTCTAGCTCTACTTAATGCTGTTATTCAATTTTTGATACAACGTTTCGTTTGTTATTTTTTTAAATATACGATAAAATTATTTTTGCCATATTTAAATTCTCTCCTTGATTCTGAATTCAACGATATATAACACTTTATATTTTTGATACGTTTCGGATGAGAAAATTCATATTCAATGTAAAACGTACAGTTAAAACTAATACTAGAAACATTGGAAAACCGTAAAATTATTATAAAATTATGTTTTGTAATTTAACATGGTAGACAAATAAAAAACAAATTTATGTTAAAGGTTAATAAACTCAAAAAGATTCCCGTTATTCTCTAAACATAAATAGCATCTTCTAACTGTTGCATCTAAAACATTCTTCAGCATTTGAGGAGTAATACTAGCAAACGCTTCGAGAACTAATCTTTGTAAAATTTCTTCGTTTTCAATATCGTTTCCATAAATGTAATTTTAATGTATCCCCAAAGAAAAAAATCCAAAGGTGTTATATCTGGAGAACGGGCTGGCCACAATACATTTGCATGAGTGCCAATACATCTTTCCGGAAATCTAACTGACACGTATTCTCTGACAACTCTGGAATTATGTGCTGGTGCACCGTCCTGCATAAACCAACAACCTTCAACGTCTTGGAAAGGCAAACCATTCAAAGCTCTAATTCATTTTGGAGTAAAATTTGGTAACGCTCAGAATTTAAGGACTCGTGGTAAATGAAAGGACCTATAATTCGAATACCGAATATAGCAGCCCACGTATTAAATCCGAAACGGTGTTGGTGTTTGGCCATTTTGTACAGACGTGGATTTACCCTTGCCCAATAATAAGCATTTCTACGATTAAGAATTCCATTATTGTTAACCATACTTTCATCGGACCATATTATTTTATTCGGAAAGTATTCGTTGTCTTGAGATTGACGTGTATACCATTCGCAAAATATTCTACGTCTTTCTGGGTCACCTGGTCGAAGTCCTTTCTAAATTTATATGGATGTACTTTCTCCTTCTTTAGAACATAATGAGCTGTGGAATGGGCTATGCCAGTTGTCTCTTCAATTTTCCAAGTAGAAACCTCTGGATTTTCCGTTACAGCTAATAAAATACTATTGGCGTTTTCTGCATTGCAAGGTTTTTTGCGAGATTTTTGAACGCACCTTATTCTTTTAGATTAACTGCTAATGTGCGAAAAGTTCTTTTGTAAGGTTGACGCCTTTCTGGATATTTGTTTAAATAAATTATTTCGGCTTCAGAACAATTACGTTGACACAAAATGTAACACGTCAGTATATCGAATTTTTCATTATTTGAAAAATGAACTCATACCATATTGTTTTTAGGTAAACACAAACTGTAATTAACTCAAAGACTACCAAACAAACGTAATACGGATATCAATCAATTATGACAGGTGGGTAAACAAAATGCAAAGCCAACTTTTTTTTTATTCGCAACAGGCATTAGAAAATGAGAAAACATTATTTTGTAATAATTTTACAGTTTTCTAATGTTTCTAGTATTAGTTTTAACTGTACGTTTTCGATGTTTTACATTGAATATGAATTTTCTCATCCGAAACGTATCAAAATTATAAAGTGTGATATATCGTTGAATTCAGAATCAAGGAGAATTTAAATATGGCAAAAATAATTTTTTCGTGTATTTAAAAAAATAAAGTTGATGATGGTTGCTGACAAACGAAACGTTGTATCAAAAATTGAATAACAGCATTAAGCAGAGCTAGAAAAGTGGAAATAAAAATGTGCTCTTCTTTTCTTGATATCTCTTCAAATAAGGTCAGAAAAAAATAAAAACGAAAATCAGAAAATTCAATTTTTTTCAAATATCTCAAAAACTAAAAGAGATATTCGAGTTCTACAAAGACCATAAATACATCCTCTCAAATGCGTAACTGTTGTTCTATTTAACCGATCTTCCATCTCTTACCGTTTCCGAGATCCCCATAGTGGGCATCCTTATCTTGGACACGGTGTATAATCAGTCTATGCACACTTAACAAATTAGAAAATTACATTAAATATTTTGTGTATGAACTTGCCAATTCTAATAACAAATCATTCACATTAGTATGATACCGTTACGTGCCGTGTAACGAAACAAAGTTTCCGTTAAACAGAAAAAATTTCTTTTCCAACCGTCATCTGTTACCTAAAAAAAAAGAAAAACAACAATCCCTTACATACTTTCCGTACAGCTAAGATTCAGATGCATTTGAACGCTCGGTATTTCTAATTTTAGATTAGTTGATTGAAAAAATGTTATACGATAATACACATATATTGTTAAACCGTAGAAAACCGAGGAAACTAATACAGCGGACTAAATTTACAACACAATCGGTCACCATGAATAAAATTAAAATTGCTTAATTAAGTGACGTGTACGGCGCTCTAACGCAAACCTCAAATTTTAACAAAAAAGTACAAATTATTTTTTAAAAACATTTACATCATTCGATTCTTCATTAAACATGCCACCGATTTCAATTTTAAAACATAATCAACCTCTTCTAATTATTATATAAAATTCGACTAAATACCAGATTCTTGAAAAAAGGATAGTAACTTTTGTGACGGATCACAACTCATATTGGAAATTTATTCACAAAATTAATAACAATAAATTATATTGCATTATTTATTAGTATATTTCTTAAATGGTGATCAAATGAAAATGGAATTTTTTAAAAGAAAAGTGCCCGTTCTTGCATATGACATTCTCGACTAAAAAGTACTAATAAGAGTAGGAATAATAACAGTAAGAACATTAGATATATTATTAATAAATATATAGTTTAAGTATTTAAGGAATTAAGACAAGAGATAAATTGACCACCACTTTTAATTTATAGAATTCTTACCTTAATGTATCAAACTGATATAAAACTGGCGATACAACGAAAACCTAACCTAAATCACAAGTACGGCTATTATTACAGAAAAATATTTAATTACATTTGCAACGATAGATTAAACAAAAATTGCACTAACTCCAACCAAGGAATAAAGAAAACTACTGGTAGGGCGCAAGCAGAAGCACTACCTGCTTTGTAAAGCATTTCTTAAAAAAAATTAATTTTTGTACGTTACAGCTAATATAACGTAATAAGCTTATTGGGATTAACCCTTTAAATTTTTCCAGTCTACTAAAGTGAGTACAATATTGCAAAAGTCGTAAAGCCATCTAATACCATTTGTGTTAAAAGGATTATTGAATTTGTACAAACGTGGAATACACAACCTGCCAACTCAAAATTACTTAAATCCGCAATTATCGGTATATTTTATGAAATTTATGACAAAGTATGGGGTAAACCTTTTGTTATATAATCTGTAGAGGGATTACTGAGAGTTTAGGTAATGTAAAATTAAGTGTACTTAAAGAAAATTAAAGTCAAATTTAACATAATAATTATAAGAGGTTGATTATGTTTTAAAATTGAACTCAGTGTCACGTTTAATGAAGAATCCAATGATATAAATTCTTTTAAAAAATAAGTTGTCCTTTTTAGTTAAAATTTGAGATTTGTGATGGAACGCTTTTCGTGTTGCAACAATTAAAATCAAACTTTACATAATAATTAGAAGAGTGATTATGTTTTAAAATTGAAATCGTAGCACGTTTAATAGAGAATCCAATGATATAAATGTTTTAAAAAATAATTTGTACTTTTTAGTTAAAATTTGAGGTTTGTGTTAGAGGCCGTACGGGTCACTTAATTAATTAATCAATTTTAATTTTAATTTATGGTGACTGATTGTGTTGTAAATTTAGTCCGCTGTATTAGTTTATGTTGTAAATGTAAAGTTTCCTCGGTTTTCTACGGTTTAAAGCGAAATGTAGAATATTAAAATCTATAGATGCAATCTATATTGCTAACTTCACATCAGTCCATTAATCACCGTTTTTTACTTTGCCACCGCTCTCCGTTACAGGTAAGTTTTATAATTAAAAACTGTACTGTTAAAAACATACCGGTTAATTATAATAATCTAAGTAACATTTTTTACTTTAGTTAAATTTTTATTAATAAATAGTTCTGCAAAACTTTCTTTAGGACTATTTTATATTATTATTCGTTTAGAGAGTTATCATCGTGCGTGCAACTTTTTTTTTATTCTCACTTCAGAAGATTATTTTCTAGTTCCTTGTTCGATCGATTATGTTTGATTACTGCATATTAATTTTGTTCTAAGCATTTACAGACACACAAGTAATTGTTTAGTTTAATGTTGTAATTAGAATTTTTACACTGGGTAACCGCTTACAAATTAATTTTAAGGTTGATTACGAGCATTTACAGAAATATATATTTTTTTCCATTTTAGTTGATTGCATTTCATAATTAGGATTTTTTGTTCTTTTGTTTCGTTTGAAAGTTTGTCCCATATTTTCAACGCCGCTCTGATTAATTTTGTTACCGCCCGTTTAGACAGATAAGGTCTTTAGTAAGTAGTTTATTGATTTAAAGTTGCTGTCGCCATTTACAAATTTTTAGTTTATATATTTTTTGTTTCTTTCACGAATTTAGTTTTGGTTTTCCGCCACTATTGATATACAGGGTGATCCAAATATTGCAACCAATGCTGTTATTTATTAATTCTATTTCGGCTAAAAGATTTTTTTATTAACAGCAAGGTGCCGATTGTTAATTACCATTATTTTTTTCTAATTTTTGTTTTATACTTTTGAACCCCGGAGGCTTTGTTATTCAAGTTATCAAGTTATAACACGTATTTAAGTTATACCGTTACAGCGAATTAAGAGAATTAATTGCTTTGTTTTTGGGTATAACCGTTATATTAATTGATAGCCTGTTTAGGCCAATACGATTTCGTTTAGATACATTTCTTTACAGCAAGTTGAGTTTTGCTACTGTAGTGAATATTTTAGTTTAGTTTCTTTGTATACTTAGTGGACATCTAAGCATTAGAATAAATTTTTGGTTTCTTGATCAACTTATTGACGCAAAATTTTAGGTTTCGTCGCACTGTAACTAGTATTATTTTTTTGTCCGAGTAATATTAATTTGATTTGTTCTATTTAAATGCGATAACGACAATAATTTTTTTGTTTGCCGATACCACGAGTATTTATTTATTTTTTGTCGTATTCCCTTATTTACCACGTATACAAATTTTTTATTATTATTTTGTCCGATGCCTGCACCAGGAGTTATATTTTTAGGTAACTGAATTTTTTTAATTCATACTACCAGTACCGCGCATTTCCGACTCAACAACGACAGAAGTCTTAAATACCGGCATTGATTTAAATCTTCAGAAACCCTGGTAAACCGACGTCTTCACTGACGCTACTTGGAACGCTTTTACCCCTTTTAATTCCCCGCGAAAAGAAATCTAGGCCTCTATACAGTTCACATAGATTGGCGCTCGAGTAACCCGCTTATACCGCGATAGTCCAACCGCAGTTCACCACCCTTAAATAATCTTAAATAATCCTACTAACGATTGACCGACCATCGAAGGTAAAATCGTTATACCGGATAACAGAGCGATCCTTATTAGCTTATAATTATTGTACCACACATACCTTTAATTTTAATAACACCCCTTGATAAAGCGAGAAAGCATTAACACCAAACTCCCAGCCTGTTGATAACGCGAATTTCGTTATTATAAACTTTGAGATGAATTTCTTATCTCTAGGAACGTGTAATTTTGATCTACCTTAAACAGTAAAGTAATTTGATTATACTGTCATGTACCTACCTGTTTGTCAATAAAATTGATTCAACAGTTCACATAATTAATTGTGAATCACTCGGTTATTTTGTTTTTTTCTAGAGTAGTCATGTGTAGCTCCCATTTATCTAAAACCACTATTTCTCCCTGTTTCAAAATTTACGAAAGTGAAAAATAAAAAGTATCAATTTTGTGTTTTAATCCGAGATTAAACATTTAGGTGACATGATGGATCGTGGTGAAGAGGTACAACCAAATCTATCCTCATCTGTAAACTCAAAAAGCATAGACGGCGAATCTGTTTTATATGATATTGAAACAGAAGCTGATGAAGGTGACAAAGTCGAAAATAATATAACAAATCAAAAGGAAAAAATGGAATAGGGCGACACAGAAGATAATCACCAAACAATACCAGAAAAAACAAAGTAGCATAAGGCAGTAGATACAGAAGAAAGCACAAAATCAGCAGCAGAAGCATGTGATCGGGAAAATAAAACTGAAGATAGAGGTGAAATTTATATTCGCAGTTCTTTAAAAACTTCAAAAGGCAAGAGGAAAAGAAATAAACTATATTGCTGCCTGTACTGCAGTAAAATATTGAAGGAATCGTCAAAACATCTAGAGAAAAAACACAGTGATGAATCTGAGGTTCAAAAATTAATGGGAAAACCCAAAAAAAGACGCATCAAGCGGACAGGGATTTATTCACTTAGCAAAAGTTGGCAACTACTACCATAATTGCGAAGTATTGAAACAGAGAAGCGGGACACATTTTGGCACGTATACCCACCTATAGTGATTATGGGCCATGCCCAGATTGCTTAGCGTTTATGTTAAAAAGACATCTATGGGATCATCTTGCACAATCTTGTACGGTTAAGTCCATGTCTGGTTTACGTCGTAGACCACTGCTGGAGTGTAATACTTTACTCGGCCATACCTGTTCTGAATTACATCCATCTCCAGATTTTAATCAACACATTCCTTCTGCTTTTAAAACAGATGATATCTCGTTAATCTGTAAGCAAGATACATTGCTTATAAAATTTGTCGAAATGCAATTCGAGAAATACCACATCACATAAGCAGAGCTAATTCGACAATGCATGCGACAGCTGGCACGTTTGGTAAAAGAATTAGGTAAAGTTGATCAACCCAAATTATGGTTAAGTGAATGATTAAATCCAGCATGTTTTGACATTATAGTATCAGCACCCCCACTCTCATCCTCACTCTCACCCTCACTCTCACCCTCCCACAGTTTTACTCTCACTCTCAATCTCACTCTCACTAACTCTTACTCTCACTCTCACTCGCACTCTTGAACCAGGGAGTAGAGGAAGAAATAAGAAACAAACAACAGTTCCCCTAGTAACCTTATATTAATTGAATTACTACAAACGGCTAAACGTGTTCCTTTCAAATATACAACTTCTATTTATCACAATTGGTTATCACAGACAAATAATAATAATAAACGTTTATATTATAGTTTTCCCCAATACAATTACATTACTTTAGCATGCTTATATGACCATACCTGATTTACGGATCAAATACGAAGGTAAGTTAATTATGTGTTTTAAACAAATTCTTTTTAAAAGAAAAAAAAAATTAAAAGGTTAAATATTGAGTCGACTTCTCGGGTTTGTTGAAGGATCATTCAAGGGTTAACCTGAAAAAGAAAAATTCACAGACAACCAAAATATATATATTGACTTCAAATTCCGGTAACTTACCGTTGTTTTACAAAAGAAAAATTTACACAAACGCCCTATAAAATAATCAGTAGGAATATATTTATGTATATGGACACGATTGTTCGGTGTACACTAGACATTAGCAAACATTTATAAATAGATAAACCACGATAATTAACAAAAATGTGTCGTGCATATACTGAACACTTCCCACAACAATATTAAAACACCTACTTAAACCTAAAAGATAATTTTAAGGAGTATGATTTCCCGCTTAAAAATTCTGAATAAACACTGAATTAAAATTATAAGGACGACCGGTATAACAAAAGACTAGATTAAAGCTTTTGAGCAACAGGAGCATAAACGGTTCATGGCACAATAAAATGCATGCAACGTTAATCCAAACCTGGGTGTGGTTCAAGAAATTATGGTGAAGCAAAAAAAGACAAATTAAGCCTAAGTTATATCATTATAACCAACTCAAAAAGTAATTAACGTTACGATCGCTTTACAAAAATTATACAGTAGTGAATTATACTCGAGAGTAGTACTCACTATAACGTTTATACAAGTTTGTATATTGTAAGCAACGAAATTCTAATAAGGTAAATATTTCATTATGATGTTAGTGGTAGCATTTATTAAAGCATTTTATTTTGCAGGAGAAATATTATCCACTGCAGAAGGCAGCTTCCAAAGCATGAATATCTATCATACCAACTTTAGCATTTATACAATAAACTTAGTTTATAATAATTGATTATTATTAATTTCATTAAATACATAAATAAAAAGTTTAGCTCGAGTACGATTTGAACCTGCGACCTGTGCCTTGTTAGAATTTATAATAGAATATTTGTATAGTGTACATAATATAATATAAAACTTATAGTAGGATATTATGACGTATCTTCGTCTTCTTCTGACGAAGAAGTAACCTCCATATCCAGCCATCAGCAAGGAGCGAAAGAACGTAAGAACTAAAATAATACAACAAGAAAAAGTGCAAAAAATACACTGACAGTTGTTTTACCTCTGCGATATTAGTCGAGCTACAAAAGTTGTAATTACTTTTAACTATCAGCTATTTATTTAGTGCGAAGAGTTCGTCCACTAAAAGAAATTTAAACAGTACCAAAAATGAAAGAAATGTCGGTATCTTACCCAGGAATGAAAGGAGTGTTCTCAATTATATCCGTTGCATTCAGCGAACAATAATCATAACCATACGTGAATGATTATTTTAATTAAATCTTCTATTTTAGAGACTTAACCAAAATGTTGTAAATACTCAATCAGGGAAAATAGAAGCAATAATCATCAAACTAATGGGACGGATGGCACAACATTGCCAAGAAATTACGACATTCTAATCAATCATAATATTGTCATAATGTTAATATCTGAATTATGTTTTACTAATCTAAATCACATAAAAATACCAAAATACACTATTTATACAACTAATCATCCTGACTAATCAACCACAGCGCTCGCAAGAACTGCAATTTTAATCAAAATAACAATAAAGCAACACGAATTGCAACAATACCAAGTAGAATATCTTGAGGTATTAAAGAGCAGAGAGGTCATCCTCTCTGCGGTCTACTGTCCCCCTAAACACACTATTAAAAGTGGTTCTGTTATTTTTCAACACCCTTGGCCTAGATGTATAGCAAGAGGAGACTACAACTCAAAACATCAAGAATGGGGATCCCGAGTGACCCTAACGCGTGGCATACATTACTTAAAGCAATGTAAAGTAGTAAATTGCTGAATTTGTCAACTGGGGAACAAACATACTGGCCATCGGACCCATTAAAGAGCCCTGACTTGTTACATTTCTGTGTGGTAAATAATTACTTAAAAGCAGAATCATGCTTAGACTTGTCCTCCGATCATTCACATGTCTTAGTCCTATAATGCACTCTGGTATTAAAACTCACAGAGACTCCTAGAATTTACAGCAAAAAGGCAGACTGGAACCACTTCAGAGAACTGGTGGATGAGAGATTAAGCTTAAACGTACAGTTGAAAACAGCGAGACACATATACGAAGCCATAGAACATTTCAACTCTGTTATACAACAATGAGCATGGGACACTACACTAGACTGGTCAAATCTGGAGGAAAAACATCGATCCCAATAATTATAAAGCAAAAAATATCTAAAAAGAGAAGACTTGGAAGAACCTGGAAAATACCAAATGTCCCAGAGATCAAAGTGTACTTAACACAGCAACGCGCGAACTAAATATAATTCTGTACGAATTAATATATCTGGTGTGAAACACCACACGACCTTCCTACCTACAAAATGGAAATTGAAAGAAATGAAATAATTTTAATAACATTTTCTTTTGGATAACTATGCAACATCTTTCATAAGAAGCTCATTACAATAATAGGCAACATTGTAAACGAAAAAACAATAACCTATGTCAAACAAACATTTAAAGCTTCATAACAGATAGAGGTTAATAGAGATCTAGATGCTAACTTAAAGGAAATGAAATAATTTTAATTTTAATTTTTTTAAGATAACTATGCAACCTCTTTTTTATACGTTCATAACGAACACAGGCAACATTGTAAGAACAAAAACAGTAATTTATGTCAGAATGACGCTTAAACAGATAGTGAACATAAAAACATGTTAAGGTAAAAACATTTCCCATATCGATAATAAAAGTCAGCATTTTCAATCTTATTTATTTAATTTTAACATTTCTTACGCTTTACATCAAAAAACTCTGTAAAAGAAATTTATGTAGAAATAAATTTTCCTTAAAAAATACGTCTACACTTTTTCTTCTAAAATTAATCGTTATTCAGATAAAAAATTTGAACTAACACTTAAACTCTACCTTAGGAATTTTTTTGCTGCTAAATCAAAATCATATCAAAAAATTGCGTAGAGCATAATTAATCTATACGTTTAAGGTCTATATCCAGGTATTTTTATATCTTTTAAATATGCAGCTGTTTTAAAAATATTTGATAAAACCAATAACTACCCGTATCAAACCCCCTTCTCTGGTGCTGGATTTCTCCCAAAATCAGCTAGTAGGTATTTTCGTTCAGCAGTTATCGTGAATACTAACAAACACTCTACACACACGCACGCACGTAATCACGCACGCACACAAAGACACGCTAGTACGCATTTCTCCCAAAATCTAATCAGCTAGTAGGTATTTACGTTCTGGAGCTATCGTGGATACTAACACACATCCATACACATATGCACGCACGCACCCACATACACATACTCATGCACGCACGAACGCAAGCACACACACACACACGCACGCACGCACACACGCACACACGCACAGTTGAAGAAAACATTTTTGATTTTCTTCAAGAAATAAAAAGTGCTTAGGTAGATTAGAAGTTAATACATCGAATATTTTGTTATTGGTGTTCGATTGTGAGACGCGTGACCTAAGGTTTTTATAAAGAGACCTGGAGGTAACCATTTATGCTACCGATGTAAAAGTTTGTGAAATTTAGATGAAATACTGGTGATCATTTTTGACATTGAATGTGTACAGTCACTAGCAATACCAAAGTGATTGTATGAAAGCAAATAAGAACATTAATGTATGTATATATATATATATATATATATATATATATATATATATATATATATATATATATATATATTATATATATAACCATTATTTTATTGTGGTAAACGTGTTGAAAGGCAAACGTCACAGTATAAGGTGATGTGTTGTTACGCTAAAGAGCCGCTATACCAGGACGCGAGTGAACAAACCATACACATTGCGTTAGTAAGTACTATAGCCGAGTGCGTGGGGCGAATACCGGAAGTAGATCATATGGACTACAACTACAGCACCAAAAGAGGATTAATTAATGTGATAAGTATAGATTAGATTTAAGAATTTTATTGAACCAAAGCAAGTACGATTATCTTTTAAGTATAAATTTTTTTTCTTTACTATTGTTGCATTAAGTACGGCTCATTCATTCAAAAGGTAATCGAACTTTAATTATTTTATTGTGTTTAGTTTTAAGAAAAGGTAAGGTATTTATGGGTGGCTTTTGTTAACCACGCCATTGTATATAATTTACATGCAGAATTTGTCAATATACACCCACTGTTTAATTTACTTTGTCGTTTATTTGTGTTAATCGTGTGCCTAAATGGTTACACCTTCTGATAAGCGAAATTAGTAGGTATTTGCAATTTTCGAATTTAAGGGTCGATTGGAAATTGCGTAATGAGCCAGATCGATAATAAAATTTCATTTTAGCTTTGAAATAGTAAAGGAGAATACTACTAACAAGGTACTTGCTTTTCTTTCACTATTCAGCCTACATTACCGTTTTGAAGTATTAAAGCTTAAACATAGTAATGAATGTCTAAATACGATTTTAAAGATAAAGTATTAATAAAATATAACAATTTTATTGATGATACCAGCACTAATAATGTTGAATTATTCAGCAATCAACGAATATCGTTGTTTTAGATAACAATTCATTGTTAAACCGATTTCGTTTATTTTGTTTAGAATTTTCTAAACTGGGAACATTTATTTCACTCAAAGTTTTATAACAGTCGGAAATATAAATTTATAGATATACGAGGGACATTTTAAAAACTACATACGTTAACGTTTTATTTTGATGAATTGGCGGTTCTATTTATACAGGGTGTGTTCAGTAAGTTATAACGACCCGTATAATACTAAATTTTCTAAAGTTTTAAGACGATTTGTTTGGAAATGTGTTTGACTTTGAGAAGTTAGTGTATGAATTTACTGAGTAGGCTACAATCCTGTCTTTCACAATCAGATAGGATTAATTTACCAACTCGCCTAAAACGATTTATTTTAGCTAAATTAAGATTGTGTTGGCACCAACAGACATTTTTCCCGACTGAGCTGTATAAGTTATGAATTTATTATAAGTGTAAGGTGTTTGAGCTTGTTTCTCAATCATTTTACTCTTTTTCTCGACCCGCCCATTTTCACTGTAGCTGGCTTGGCAACCCGCTTACTAATGTAAGCATGCGCTACGCCTAGTTGTATCTTTGGTGAATTTCGCTGTCTGGTTCGTGTTTTGATTTGTGTAAGCTTATAGTTTTTCGTAAAGGTAAGTCAAAACTTTTGATATAATACACTTCTTTTCTAAAATAATTGTTATAGCTTATTGGATTCATACGACAAAACACAACAGAGACTACAAAAACTTATGCAGGAGGCACTTTCGGAGGAAGGAAATGATCCTTTTGCCTATTCTTCAGATGATTATCAGCCTAGTGAGCAAGAGTATTCATCGTCTGATAGTGATAAACCACTACTCCAAAAGGAAAAAATTATTACCACATGGGCGTCGTGCTCCCCATGTTTCTGATGATAAACTTAGTGAGCATGAATATTCGTCGTCCGATAGTGATCAACCTCTATCAAAAAAGAAAAAGGCCTTACCATGTAGTTCGCGCCCTGATGGTCCTCCTTCCACCTTTGCTGATCCCGTTTCACAGACAATAGAGGCTGTTATAAGTAATTTTCGCATTGAGAATTCCGAAGAACAAGAAGAGGAATGCCTAGATCCAGTCCTAAATTGATAGGATGTTACAGGAGAACATCTAAAAACTTTTCGGTAGAACGTTGACGATGCAGGTTGTTACTATTGAATATAATGATAACTGAAACAAACCTTGTAACGTGCCAATTTTTGTCTATCGTTACCTTAATTTAAGTTTAGAAATGTGTGTTATTATTGATATATTTACATTACATTAGTATCTTTACGCATTTCTTTCCTTTCAATAATTAAGTTTTGGTATATTTCGATATTTTCTCTTTAGTGTACATAATTACGAACGTCTCTGTACATATGTTATGGTTAATGTTTTGTACGCAAATGCGAATAGAACCCACTTAATGAATTTCCGTTTCCTCTACCGTTGAGTACGTTACGTTTTTAAGTTTTGCTCCCTTGTACAAGGTATGTAAGGATTCTAATTACACTTTTGTGTACATTTTATTTAATAGGGAACAAACAACAACTAGGGAATGAGGGTACTTCTCTACATTATGGAAAACCTATTGTGTTAAGAAAAAGCTCTTATGTTAATGAATTTCCTTATCGTTACAAAAGCGTAGTTGATGACGTCACGAAATGAATATGCATAAAATGGCGTGCATGATGGTGTAATGTCACCTTCAAGAATTATACACAGATACCTTTGCATTAATAACGTATACTGTTATACCTACTTTCGTCCTTTAATGCCGCTTTCGTTTTCCGAAGCCTGCGTCTGATCTGCACTTGCTGAAAATTGTCTTACCTTACCGTACGTTCATGATATGAAAATTAAGTTACCTTAATATATGGTCTACATTTCGTTTATTTGTACGTTGAAGACAAATGGAAATTACTTTACATTACCGTATGTTTATCTTATGAATGAGACAGGAAATTCTCATACTACAGTTAGTTTTAAGACGAAGTTAATATATTTATTTTCAGTACAAGAAAAGTAAGTAGTATCATTTTAATGCAAAAATACGTTTAACAAATATAAAATAAAAAAAAAATTAGTATAGTGTTGCTTTCATACGATAATAAAAGAAACAGCTAATTTCTGTTTCTAAGATAAAACATTTGAGTTCATATCCTATCGTAACTGTAATATTTATTGATATAGGTCAGGTATACGTTTTATTGCTAAATACAGTGTTGATCTATTGCATTTTGAAGTAAAGATAGATTATATGCTTATGTAGTTTGTGTTAATTAGACGTTATCTAATATCGTAAAGCTTTACGAGAAATACCGTTTTAGTTCTTTTATGCTGAAATTAATCAGACATTAAATAAAATCAAATAAATACAGCTGCTTAGCGTTATTCAGATTACCTATGGTAATGTGCAACTTTCTCAATTTTTGTAGTATTTTAGTTATTAAACCTATAAAATTGAGTGGCGTCAAGAAAAACAAACAAATGCTTTACTGATTATATCTATGGGCATATCTCTGCATCCCGCACACCTTAAAATAAATGAGTTCTCAACCCACAGTAAGTTTCGTAAGAATTCTGCCTTCCTAAGCTAGACCGTGGTGCTTACCCTTTTAATTTATCAATCTCAACACCCTTAATTTTTTATTTGTGATAGCACTTATAACCATTATGCCGCTCAGAAAAAAAACGCCATCCTATTAGCTAAGGCAAGAAACAATAAATGGATGGACACGAATTCGGAAGAAATGACTGCCTTTATAGGATTACAAATTTGGATGGGATTGGTTTGTTTACCCAGACCTACAGTGATTGCTGGTCTAAAAAAACAATTATATGAGAACAAGGTTTCAAGCATAATAATATGCCATACTTTAAAAAAATCGTTTGCTATAACTTTAAAAGAATTTAGAGTTGGAAGTGGCATATATAAGGGCTGTAGTTCCTCCCATATAGCTGCGTCGCTTTCAGACACTACAGTACCTACTGAAGATGCTTCCATGCGAAAACTAAAGGCAAGTGATTTGAATGAACATCCAGTGGTTAGATAGCTATCATAAAAATATGCGTAGGGAAATGTCGAAAATTAATTGTCCTTAAAAATAATATTAAGTACTTACTTAGTTTTAAAAATGAATGTCAGGGGCATATTTTTTGTGTGATTATTTTATTCTTAAAATGCTGGTTCTATTAACGTTTTGAATCCAAGTCACGTTTGGGGTTGAATATTGAATAAAATAATCTTATTGGCTTATTTCAGGGAATGTATTACAAAAAAAAAAGAAATATTCACGAGATGAGTTCTCCATTGAACTAAGAGGTAAAACCCAGATAGCCTATAGCTCACAAGAAACTGAAAGAACTGGCAACGCGGTTATTTACGATCATGAAATTGAAAATGAAAAAAATCATCAATCAGATGACGTGTATGAGGAGCACAGTGATGCATCTTCATAATCACAACTACCGTCACCATCATCTCCGCGATCATCGTCCCAGTCACCGGTACCATCCACTACCAAACGTAAGCGATCTCAAACTGACATCTGGAACACTGCGATGATAAATATTGAAAAACAGAAACTGCAATATTTATTTAAAGGAGAGATCTGAAACACATACAGATGCGAATGATGATGATCTGCTCTTTTTCAAAAACTTATTTCCCCATGTGCACAAAATCCCACCGAGCCGAAAATTAGCATTCAGATCTCGCGTTTAAGATATTGTTCAAGAGTTTCCTTATCAAGAAGAAACTTCTTTGAATCAGATTAATCCCTCATCATCTACCCAGTCGTTCCAACCCTTATCACAATATTTACCGCAAACGTCTAACCCCTCCGTTCAAAATCAAGTTCCCCAGTCTCACAATGACTACACAAACCCATATTCTGGTTATTAATTGTACTATCGTGTACCTATTTAGTAATTGGAGTTGATTTCATTTGTGTTTTTTACATGATAGTTAACATATATTTTAAACTATATTGAAGTTTACACTTTTCCTGTTCATATCAATAAATGAAATTGAAATTTTAGTTACACACCTTATTATTACCAACAGTTTTTCTTCAGGTAATAGGGGTTGCTTGTGCCATTTACTACATGTCTTAGTAATCTTGCTCTCTATTGTTTGCAAAATGTAGTTGAGAGTGGAATTATTCATTTTAGTGTATTGAAAAAAGCGCTCCTCGTCGCCTTTCAATTCCGCGAATAGGTGATGGCATTCCCCATAGATTCCTCCGTTTTGATTTAGAGGATGTACCGGGTGGCCAACTAAGAACGGCCGTTGACCATATCTCAGGAATGGATTATAGCACAGGTTCGGGAAAAAAATTTGTATCACAAAAGTGGCCTCGAGAAACGGCTGGAAATTATTTTCAGAATTGTAGGTCCACCGCTAGAGGGCGTATTTGACAGTTACAATTTTAAAAAGCAAAATTTTGCAAAATTTACTCAATTACGGGGCGTATTAAATATTATAATCAGATTCCTCGATACAAATTCTGCATATTTTTTATTAGACAAGTTTTAGTCTATCTCTTCAAATAGGGGTGGGAGGGGGGGGGAGTGTGGAAACCTTGGTACGAAAAAACGCCTTTAATTCAGGTTCTGCTTGACCGATTTTAATAAACTTGATGTTGTTTGAAAGAGCTTTTGTTAAACAATAGAAAATTTGTAAATTTGAAGCAATCTGATTAATAACATAAATGCTAGAGGGCGCTGTTTAATGTATTTTTAATATTGCAATATTACAATTTTAAATGGAAGCATAAAAATTTAAGTAGGTCTTTAAGAAGTAGACTGAATTAGTAATAAAACTGTGAAAACCGCAAGTCGATATCCTTTTCCTATTCTGAGATATCGTAAGAAACAGGTAAATGGCGGAAATTGTTTTTCCAACGTCTAGTAGGCTAGTTCGCGTTAACGGAAATTATTAAATTTAGCCTGGATGAAAATATCTTACATTGGTCTGCAGTAATTTGAACTGTTATCATACTAATGTTATGATTGCCGCTAGATTACCTAAATGTAATGCTGTCGCTACTAACAATGAGAACAAATTATAAAATAATAATGTGATAAATCTAACAATTAAAACCTTAAATAAATAACTACGTAATTAGTGTCGCCCTAGATGTTCGAAATGTAGTCCATCATTTTCAATGCATGAAATCAATCGCTGACGGGTGGAGAGAACAGCAGTTTCAATTTCTGCCCTTGAAATACTTCGTATTGTCTGTCGTATTCTTTCAATCATGTCAGCTCTTGTTGTGGGTCTATCGGCATAAACGAGATCTTTTATTCGCCCCCACAAATAAAAATCTAAACAAGTTAGGTCTGGAGACCTTGGTGGCCAAATAAATAAACTTCCACGTCCTATCCGCCTTTCAGGGTATGATTGATCTAAGAAATTCCGAACATATCTAGAATAATGTGCCGGGCACCCATCATGTTGCAAGAACATGTCACGACGAATGGCCAAGGGTACGTGTTCTAAAAGAAGTGGCAATTCGTTGCTTAAAAAATCTAAATATCTTTCTCCATGAACAGTCTCATTAAAAAAAGGCCCAATTATTTCTCCACCTAGAATCCCGCACCACACATTTACAGACCAACGACCCTGATGTTGGACCTCCTGCATCCAGTGTGGATTCGTTTCAGACCAGTAGTGCATATAATGTCGATTTACCCTACCATCACTATGAAAAGTAGCCTCATCTATCCTCATAATTCGTGAAAGTATCGTCGTGTATCATGTTTGAGAGCCAGTTGAAAAAATCCAACCTGGTGGTCGAAATCTTGAGCATTCAAACTATGGTGTAGGACCATGTGATATGGGTGCAATCTAAAATAGTATATATTACAAAGTAATCAGATCAATTATTTTTTATTATTGGTACCTTTTTACTTTACTTTGCCTCACTTAATTATCATGTTGTTAGTTAAAATCTATTCACATAGCATAAGATAATTTCATTAAACAATTTGGTGTTTTATTGAAACTGTACATAAAATGGCGGCAAATACATTAGTCATGTTGTCACAAGCTAACTTTGATGTAATGGCATTTTCGGTATGATAAAAATGAGAAACATATAACGACAAACGAAAAAAATTAAATCATTTTTATCATTATAATACCGAATAAAACATGCATTAATAAATAAGTAGTCACCTGTGTTCTCTTAAAATATTTTGGACGGTGGTTCGACATATACCGAAGGCTCTAGATATAGCTCTGGTGCTTGAATGAGGGTTAACATTTATGTAAGCTAAAACATCAATAACATTTTCTTCTGTTCCACCTCTGCGTTGTCTTCGGTACATAGGAAGATTCACATTTCCAGTAGTACGCACACGGTGTGCGAGTCGGAGAAAAACTCTTCTGTTGTGAAGCCGTCTGTTTGGGTACTGCAGTGCATACACTCTAGCAGCAACGGTTGCATTTCTCATACATTCAAAATAAACTGCCAACGTATCAAATGCTTTTTCATTTGTAAGAATCATTTTGGTACGAAAAGATAAAGAAAGTCTATTAAATGCAACACAATGAATAATTTTTGACATATGCGTGAAAATCATAGCTTGCTTGTTTTCAACAGGGAATTCATTTTATATCTTACATGGCCCTCTTTACTAATTTTGTAGTCATCAGTAAATCGTAATTCATATTTTAAACTGTATTTGTTGTTGCTGGGCAAATATCGGTTTTTATTGATATTTTATGCTTTTGATTTACTAACACAAATTGAAAACAAATATAACATTCATATAATTAAAAAAATGTTACATTTATCACATTATTATTTTATAATTTGTTCTCATTATTAGTAGAGACAGCATTACATTTAGGTAATCTAGCGGCAACCATAACATTAGTATGATAACAGTTTAAATTACCCCAGACCAATGTAAGCTCTTTTCATTCAGACTAAATTTAATAATTTCCGTCAACGCGAACTAGCTTACTAGACGTTGGAAGAACAATTCCCGCCATTTACCTGTTTCTTACGATATCTTAGGATAGGAAAAAGATATCGACTTGCAGTTTTCACTGTCTTATTACTAATTTAGTCTACTTTTTAAAGACCTACTTAAATTTTTTTTTCCCGAACCTGTGCTATAATCCATTCCTGAGATATGGCCGACGGCCGTTCTTAGTTGGCCACCCGGTACATCCCTCTTTTTTTCTTTTTAGCTTAAAAAATGAGCTTTCCAGCAAAAACAACTCATCTCATTATACTAAGTTTTAAACACTTATACTAAATGTATCGGATGCCGACATCCGTTTTTATTATTTTCACTAGCGCTGGTTCCAAGCGCCGACTTTCGGCGCCGATAACCGGCACGCAGGAAACCTGCTTTCTCTCTGTTCGTACCTTATGGATACAAACGATACATCGATGTTTTAAAACATCAATGTATCGTTCATTCACATCTTTGTTTTACCATCAATGTTGAAACGCATAACATCGATGGTACATCGCTTTTTATGAACCGTGTTTTCTCATGTCTAGCGTAATCTATAGTATTAGCTTCTGGCGCGATTTCTCAGTATAGTTAGTAAAATGAATTATTGCGAATTTCGGCTTTGCGTTTTATTTGGCGTGCACACTCGTAGTTTGTATCTGTTTCGTTCTAACACACAATATTTGGAAACAGAGAGAACTAAATTCTACATTATCGTCGCTGCGTGTGGTGAACTAAGACGGACACTATACGTTTAAAACATCTGTATTTGTGTCAGGTGTGTTAGAAGGAGATAGTAATATTTGTTTTAGGCGTCTCTTTAAAGACTAAATTGTCTGTTGTAATCCTTTCACAGTGGTATTCAAAAGTTTATTTCGCGTGTTTGTAACAACCACTGAAATATGTTACATTCCTTCAATTTATAAAAAAAAATTAAAACGTAATTGAAAATGTAATAACATAATTTATTTTATAAGCATAATTGGAATTCAATTATGTTATTAAATTGAATAGAACATGGTAAATAATTTTCAACTACAAAATTACCTTATAATTAAGACTTTCTAAATAATAATAATAAATAAAGTACATTAAAGAGTGTAGGGTCATTAATATATCATTATTTTACACACTCGAGTAATGTCTACATATTTCAAATTTGCGTTAGTACTGTGTATACTATTATAAAATGCCAGGAAAGTTTTTAAACGAACGTTGCCACGAACTCGTGTTTAATGTGTGACTATTTTTATCGCGAAAAGGATAACGTTGGTCCTCTGTGTAATGTTGGCGCAGTGAACAAATGAACTGCAAAACCTTTAAAAATTAGCCTCAATTCGTTACACAAAATCGTCGAGAGTAAAATCGGAACATTTCATTGCCTAAAAATTATCAGAAAACCACGAACTAAGTGTAAAAGTGATGATATACAAGAAGGGCAAAAACATACTATAAGAGACATAACCTATGACATGTATCCTCAAACGAGAGTGGTTACATTGGAGACAATTAGTAATATATTACAAGAAAAAGGGTTACTGACAGCTTCCAAACCAACTATAAGTAGGATTTTACATAGTATAGGATTTAAATATAAACAAGACTGCAATCGCAGAGCACTTTGTGAAAAATCAAATGTGGCGTCAGCACGGGTGCAGTTCCTAAAAAAATACTATTTATAGACGAAACGTGGATCTTATCTAGTGGATCACAGAAGAGATCTTGGCAATACGACACACCAAAAAGTGTAAAAAAATGGGGAGTGTTCAAGTAGTGGGAAAAGATTTATCGTTTTACACGCTGGTAATGAATATGGTTTTATTGGAAACAGTAGTTTAGTTTATGCGGCAAAATCAAAATCTAGCGATTACCACGTCAATACAGACTTTTGAGTACATCAGCTGTTGCCTAATCTACAGGAATCGTCATTAATTATTTTGTACAATGCGTCATATCATTTTCGGGTTATAGAGAAAACGTCTTCGAGTACATGGAAAACGGACGAGTTGCGAAACTGGTTAACAACAAAAAAATTCTTGTGCTGACACGGATTTAAAGGTAGATATGGTGAACCTTGCTAAACAACATAGACAACTTAATTTAATGCTATTGAGAATATTTGGGGTAACTGCAAATCATATTATGATAAGCACGTGGGTAGACAAGTTTACTCTGATGCCGCTGTGTTACAAATGTGGTAGGAGGTTTTGAAACAATGTGATTAATTTTCAATAAAATCTTGTTATCATTAAGAACACAGTGCTACAAATTAAGTTGTAAATTAGATCCTTTTTGCTAATTTCTCCTAATCTAATGGTAAAAAAGCTTTTTTTTATCTAAATATTGCATTCTTCTAATTAAAACTGCATATTAAACTACATGCTACTTGTAGTTTTTATTTATTGCAAAAATACTGAAATTTGAAATTATAAATGGTTTGAACAAAATTAAATTATTTGGATAAATATTTGTAGACTTTGCTACATTGTGTAAAATAATTATATATTAATGACCTACATTCTATAATGTATAATATATATATATATATATATATATATATATATATATATATATATATATATAATTATTTAGAAAGTAGTCCATTATAAGGTAATTTTGTTTATAAGAATAAATTATATTATTATATTTTCAATTACGTTTTATTTTTTTTTTATGAATTGAAGGAATATAACACATTAGTTGTTAGTTACAAACACCGGAAATACACTTTTGAATACCACTGTCAAAGAAATAACAGACAAACGCCTAAAACAAATATTACTATCTCCTTCTAACACACCTGACACAAATACAAATGTTTTAAACATATACTGTCCGTCTTAGTTCAGCACCCGCAGCGACGATAATGTAGCGTTCCATTCTCTCGATTTCCAAACATTGTGTGTTAGAACGGAATAGATACAAACTACGAGTGTGCACGCAAAATAAAGCGCTAAACCGAAATCGCAATAATACGTTTTACGGACTTTAACACGGTACATCCTTATATTTAACATCTCGCTCTCACCCTCAACCGCTCGACACTCATCAACGGGCATTGATTTTCTATATTTGTAACTTTGGAGGTTACTAGTTTTTAATTTAACTTAAATCCTTACGAAAGGTTAAAAGTTAATGTTACAATGATTAGTCTTGTTAATAAAATTTAATTAATTATTATAATTTTATAACTTATTTTTGGTTTAAGATTGATAATTCAATTTGTTGAATTAGATTTAGTTAAATACGTTGATAAAGAATTATTAATATACACATACATTATTATTATTATTGTAAAAATAATTATGATTACTGGTATAATAATTACAAATTTTTGAATTATGATTTGAATTGTTAGTCATTTGGGTAAAAATCCTAAAAATGGTGGGATTCCAGCTTACGATAAAAAATTGATGATAACTATTTCTTTTTTTTTAAGGTGCGTCGACTACGATGGTCATTGGCACCTATTCTTACTCACTCTTTTTGTTTATATATATTAAATTTCATTGTATACATTTGTGACTTTTAAGAAGGTGAGTATATTGCTGTAATTAAGCGAATTTGAAAGTAATGACTGGGCTGTTCCTTTTAGTTGGTAATAATTTCGATATTGTGCGAAAGATGGGCATTCTTGGAGGATATGTCGAATGTCCAGTATTTTATCTTCACAGTGGGTACATGTAGGGGGTTGTCTCCCTATTAATAGGTGTCCATCGGTAAGTCTTGTATGTCCAATGATTAGCCTTCTGAGAATAATTGTATCTTTTTTGTTGCAGGTTTCTGGAAACTGTAGTCTAACTAATGTAGGAGAAATATTAGAGTGCCAGGAGTCTATTGCTTTCCATTGTTCTGACCATACGGACCAGAGGTGAGTATTGATCTTCTTAAGAACTGTTTTCAGCGTATCTTCATCTTTGCGCAGTCCGGCGATTCCTTCGAGAGACGTCTTCAGTTTTTTAATAGATGAGTTTCTTGCAATGGTATTATTTACGTCTTGGAGCTTTGTATATACTGGGTGATTATTCTTAAAGCTAATTTTAGTTGCATATCTGAGTATTATCTTTCGTCTGCGCAAGTCGGGTGGTAATATTCCTGCTTCTTTATATACACTATGTTTTGGCGATGTTCTAAAAGCCCCACTTACTGTACGGAAGGCTCTCAGGGCAACTGAGTCTATAATCTTTATGTGGGATTTGGCAGCGGTTGCGTAAGCTGCAGGTAAGTTTTTTATCCAAGATTACGCCGAGGAACTTTACTGACGTTGAGAATAGAATGGGTTCTCGGTATAATTTTAATTCAGGGACCTCGTGTGCCTTCCGTAGTTTGCAAAAATGCATGCACTTTGTTTTTGAGGTGGAGAAGGTTAATCCCCTGGATTCTGCATTCTTAGCTAAGAGGTCAATCGACTTCTGCATCTCTGTTTGTATTGTTCCTTTATCTTTCCCGGATGATATTAGAGCTAGGTCGTCAACATATAGGAGAGGCATGACTGACATAGGTATTTCATCGGCTATACCGTTGATGGCTATGGCAAAGAGCGTAACGCTTAAAACTGATCCTTGTGGTATGCCATTTCGCTGGGGATATTGTGATGAAAGAGTATCGCCTAGTTTAATTTGAAACCTCCTGTTCTCCAGGAAGCTACTAATGCACATTGGAAGGTGTCCTTTGAGTTGCCATGCACTAAGTTTGTTTATGATTTCGCCGCTCCAAGTTGTGTCGAATGCTTTTTTCAGGTCAAAAAATATGGCGATAGCGTGTTCCCTTTTTTCAAAGGCTTCTTTAACAAAATTGTCTATCTGGACAAGTTTATCGGTGGTAGAGTATCCTTTACGAAATCCCGCTTGATATTTGCTAATAAGATTATTTTTCTCCAGGAACTTTACAAGTCTTATATTAACGATTCTTTCGTATAGTTTACCTATGCATGAGGTAAGTGAGATTGGCCTAAAGTTCTCTACTAGATAAATGTCTTTTCCCGGTTTGGGTAGAGGGATTATTGTCGCCCAACATGCTGGGTAAGTATTAGATTTTAAGATTTGATTAAAAAGCTTCACTGTTATTTCTTTTGCAGGGCGTGGCATGTTTTTTATCATGGAGTATGTAATTTGGTCGTGGCCCGGAGACGTATCTTTGGTTGATTTAAGGGATAGTTCTAGTTCTTCCATTGTTATTGGTTGATTGTAGGATTCCTCCTCGCCATCTGGGAAGATCGGTGTGGAGTAATCTCTATCAACTTCCTTAGTAGTCTCCACGAATGCTTCTGCAAATATCTTCGCAGTGTCTATGGGATCGGAATATGTTTGACCTTCATGCGTTAATACTGGCAGATGAGGTGGTTTCTTCTTACCGGTAAAATTTGTAATAACTTTCCATACCTTACTGATGGGAGTCTGTTCATTTACAGACGAGACGTAGTTTTCCCAGGACTTTTTTTGGGCTTCCCTCTTTAACCTGCGCTCTTTAGCTGTTAGTCTTTTGAATTCAATTACATTGTTTGTTGTGGGGTGTCTTTTGTATTTGTTGAAAGATTTATTTTTGGCTTTATTAGCACTCTGAACTTCTTCATTCCACCAAGGTACATATGGGCGCTTTGTATATGGATTCGTGCGAGGGATGGTTTTTGTTGCGGCTTCAATTATTTGATTGGTAAACAGTTTCACATTCTCTTCTGTGTTTGTTTCATGTATGAGAGCGATATTATGAATCAGGTTTGAACACTGTTCCCAATTGGGGCAATGCAATTTCCACTTCGAAGTGCTTTTATATTGATGGTGTTGGCTGCGTATAGAGATCAGGATGGGGAAATGGTCACTGTGGTGTAGGTCTTTTAGTGTTTCCCATTTTAGTACAGTCAGAAGTGTTGGAGTGACTAAAGTTAAATCGATGCAGCTGAAATGACCGTTTCCACTACTGAAGTGTGTAGGCGAACCATTGTTCAGTAGTGAGAGCGGAATGTCGTGGATTATTCGTTCTAGTTGAGTACCTTTAGTTGAGTTTTCGTCCGACCCCCACCTGGTGTTGTGGCAATTAAAGTCTCCTAGGATAATTGATGGTTTAGGAATGCTTTCTAAAGCACTTGTGACGTCCTCTATTGACCATCTAGTATCGGGCAAGTAGATATTGGTTATTACCAATTTTTGTGGAAGTCTGACTTCTAGAGTAAGTAGTTGCAGCTCCGTATTTACATTAATCATTTTTGCAGGCAGGTTTTCCCTTACCATTGTGAGAACACCTCCATGTGCACTTTGTTGGTTGCTAATGCTGAGGCTTTTCAGGTAAACATTATAGCCTTTAAATTGGAATTGTTCGTTTTGTGATAATTTACTTTCTTGTATACAGACAATAGCTGGTGTGTGAGTATGAATAATGTATCTTAATTCGTCGTATTTGTTCTTGATTCCCCTTGCGTTCCATTGAATTATGGTTTGGCTCATGATTGATTTGTGTATTAGTTATTTTATTATCTATAGTTATATTAAATAAATAAATAAATAAATAACAAGTAATATATATGGGACAAGACACAAATAATAAATAAATAACGATTTAAGTATAAATAAATATATGTATAATATCACAGATAATCAATATTGACTAGATGTTATTCGCTGGTAATATTGGAAAAACATAATTAATAAAATAACGTTGATGGATTGCGTTTTAAAGGTGTTTTCCTTTTGGCACCCCTAGATTCATCATCCATTTGAATTTCTTCTCTGTTTGTAACACTTAACGGACGGACGGCGCTTGTTGAAGGCCCTGGCAACGACTGCTTAATGTATTTCATTAAGTCTGCGGTAAGTTGCTTTATTTCATCATTTACAATTTTTTTAATTTCAGGTATTAGATTCAGCTGATTAGGTTCGGTATTACGTGCCGCAACGTTCGAGTAAGAATTACTCGACGTCACTGCATTTCTCCCACCATTCGCTTAGCTTCAGGGTAAGTAACTTTTCTCGTGACCTTTATTTCCTGTATTTGTAGTTCCCACTTGTAGGTATCACATACTCTGGAATTTGCTGGGTGATTTCCGTTACAGTTTAAACATACAACAGGTGTTTGACATGGGTTGTCTTCATGTAAAGGCTTTCCACATACACACCTTTGAGGATCTTCACATCTTATAGTTGTATGCCCAAACTTCTGGCACCTGAAACATCTCATTGGTGGTGGGATATACGGCCTCACATTTAGATTATAAAACGCCGCGACTATTCTATTTGGAAGCTGCACGGAGTTGAACGTAAATATGAGATTGGGAGTATCGACAAGATTTCCATTAACTTTCTTTTTTATTCTTTTTACAGCTACTACGTTTTCTTCTTGCAACCCTTCGAGGATTTCCTCATCGCTGCAGTTCAAAAGGTCATGACAATAGACAACCCCTTTAGAAATATTTAATGTTTCATGCGGTTTTACTTGAACTTCAAAATCACAGAAACGTTTGATTTGCATCATCCTTCTTGATTGTTTATTACTAACTGTTTTGACTAATAACATTCCTTTGACCTTTTTTACTTCTTCCACTTTACCAATTAAACCAAACAATGCCTTAGATATTACAAATGGACTGACTTTGGAGAAATCTCCATCATTCTGTTCTCTCGATGAACAGGAACCGGGGATAGTTCTCCTCCTTTTCGCTGTTCACCCTAGGGAGCGAGGGAAAGCTTCCACTCTCTCGGGTGGTGGATTTTTTTCGCTGCCCACCTTCAGCGCCCATTTCGGAGGATGGGTCCTCAAAAGATAAAGAATCCATAAAAATGAACAGTAATTCACCCCCCCATGCTCTCCACCCTCCACGGAGCCTCAAAATGGGACGACAGGGACCGTGAAAAACCTCCAGTGTGCCGCCAGAGATACATGAGAAATATAGCCACCCCAGTTAAGATACACGAGCGCCTATCCGCTCCGAGATGACTCGCCAACGTCGACTCGAAGAAAGAAGAGCGAAAAGGAGAAACTAAGAAAGATAGAGCGAAGGGAGACAGAGAGAGATATAGAGAAAGAGAGAGAGGAAGAAAGACAGAGAGAAAAGGTCAGAAAGAAGGAAGAGGGAGGATAATAGAGCCGACAAGCCGATTGATCTCCTGTGGCTAGCAGGAGACCGCCCGTCTACAGAGAAGCTGGGGCCAAAGTAGTGTGTTGGCGGAGACGCTCCCCTCAACTACCAGGATCCCCTTTTCCTCCTTACGGGTCGCCATGTACGGCAAACACGTGGGTCCATTGGTCGCCTTTTACGACCTCCAGGACGGGAGTGGGACAATTCTTACCCCGCACCCACAGGGGTTGATGATAACTATTATTTTAATAACTGGATAAAAATTTAATTTTTGGATTAATTGATTAATAAAATAAATTTTATTTTCATTTATAATTAAAATTACGTTGATTGTAAGAATTGAATATATTAAGAAGTAAATTATTCATGTGTTTGAAGGTAAATTATTGCAGCAATTATTCATCCTATATGATAATTGACGAATAAGCCATGATTTTTCGTATTCTAATCTGATTTAATGCTATTAATCCTCTTACAATTATTGCTATTAAGATAATAATTATTATAAAAGATTTGAATTTAATATTTAATAATATTTAATAATTTAATATTAACTATAAGACTATAGGGGCAATTTTCTGTCATGTTAATATTAATATACAATTTATTCAATCCAATCCCTCAAGAACTTCTGGAAATTAAAAATGGAACGGGGTTATTCCTATTTTTATAAGTCTTGAATTTATAATAATAAGGGTTAATGATTCTTGATTTATTTTTGATGAAAATCTTGAATTTAACATTATTATAATTGATAGTAGAATTACTGATGATGTAATAAAATATTTAATTGAAGATTCAGATGGAAGTTTATTTTTTCTTGAGTTTAAAATTGGAGTAATAGAACATTAATTTCTAATTCTATACATATTGCTATTCATGGGTATGAAGAAACTGAAATTAAGGTTCTAATAATTATTTTTTTTTTTTTTTTTTTTAAGCATCGGCTGCAGTGGCCATTAGCTTTCCTGCATTGTTATATTCGTGTGATGATATTAATTGCTTTGCAGAATTGTAGTAATTTTTGTATGTTTTGTTCGTTGCTAAATATGTTTTTCATCAATATTGGAAGGCCAATTCTTTCTCGCACCTCTCGATGTTCTAAGCATTCACATATAATATGGCGTATTGTGAGTGGTGTGTTGCATAAATCACATGTTGGTCGTCTTTTTCTAGTTTTCTCTAATATGTACGAGTGTGTGATATTAGTGTGTCCCAATCGAATACGGCATAAAATAACATCCTCTCGGCGGTTTAGTTCTTCGTCGAGCTTCCAAGCACCCGCGGTTGTTTTGATTTCTCTTAGTTGCCCTGTGTATCTCGACCATTCGTTTTCCCATGATGTTTTAAATATTCTGTTATTGTTCTGTATGAGGTCTGAGCATAGTAGCGGTGTTTGATCTATTTCTGTCTCTGTTGCTGCAAATTTTGCATATTTTCAGCTAATTCATTTCCTTTGATGTTCAGGTGTGATGGAGTCCATAGTATTACGATTTTTTTATTTAGTTCAGTGAGATGGTGTAACTGAGACATTAGAGTTTTGCTGTACTCATTTTCTGCAAACGGGTTTTTTAGGGATTTTATAACCGATAGGGAATCTGAACAAATTATAAATTTCGTTTCGCAGCTGTGTCTGCAGTATAATAAGGCTTGCCATATGGCATATGCTTCTGCTGTAAATATGCTAGATTCAGGGTGTAATTTCCAGAAGTTTACATTGCCTTTTACGATCATTGAGCTTCCTACTCCAGATTTGCTTTTAGACCCATCTGTATATATGCTTGTATAATTTGGGTATTGTTGTAGTGTGGCATAGTGTTTTCATTTTAAAATTTCTTTGTTACTCTCCTCTTTTTCCTGTGTGTATGATCGGAGGTTTGTATTTCCATGGTGGATGTTCAGAGTACCCTAGGCGTATAGTCTTTGTTGTGGTAAGGTTTTGATTTATTTCGTTGTATCGAATTCGTACTGGTCTGGTTATTGTTCGGCGAGTGTCGTACATTTCATTATTGCTCTCGTCAAAGATTTTGAAGCACGGGTGATAATCTTTGCATGTATTTTTGTCACGTAATTAGCTAATAGGCGTTGTCTCCTCAGCTTAAGTGGCTCTATCCTGTATCAAAACACATTGACTGTAGTGCACTTGTACGATATGCACCAGTTGCTAACCTTAAGCACTGGCATTGGATTCTGTCTAGCTGTTTCAATAGAGATGTGCGTGCAGAACCATAGCTTATGCTGCCGTAGTCAATCTTACTTTGTATTTTACTCTTGTAAAATGTTAGTAATGTGTTTCTATGACATCCCCAGTTTATATTTGATAAACATCTCATTACATTGATGTCTAGTTTGCATTTTGTAATAAGTTCGTTGATATGTTCCTTCCATCTTAATTTTGTGTCAAAGGTAACGCCAAGAAATTTTATAGTTTTTTGGCATCGTATAGGATTGCTGTTTATTTTTAGGTATGGATTTTCATGTTCAGTCCGCAGGCGACAAAAGTGAATCGATGTGGTTTTATTTTCTGAGAATTTAAACCCTTTCTTTTGTGCGTTGTGATATATTATGTTTATAGCATTTTGCAGTTTGTTTTGTATGTTTTGTATATTTGTATGTGAATAGAATATTGCCACATCATCCGCATATAGACAGTACTGAACTTCACTATCAATTCCGCTTACAATATTATTGATTGCCACTATAAATAGTGTTGCGCTCAATGGAGAACCTTGAGGTATTCCGTTCTCTTGAGTGTATATTTCTGATGTGGTTCCATTTACTTTTACTTGGAAAGATCTGTTGTGTATAAACCCTTTTATGATGTTTGGTAGGTTACCTCTGAGTCCCCATTGGTGTAATTGTCTCAGTATTTCTAATCTGTTTGTTGTATCGAACGCTTTTCGATATCGAAAATACAACTACCAAGTGGTTCCTGTTTGCAAATGAATCTTGGATAGCATTTTCCAGTACTACGAGTTGATCTGTTGTCGCATGATATTTCCGGAAGCCTACTTGATGTTTATTTATCAAGTTGTGTTTTTCTAGTACCCATGTTAGTCTGGTGTTTACCATTTTCTCAAATAGCTTTGATAAACAGCTAATGAGTGAAATGGGTCGTAGGTTTGACGTTGATTTTATGGTTGTATTATTTTTGGGTATCGGATAATTGTAGATAACTTCTATTCGTTAGGAATCTGCCTTCTATCCAAATATTATTGAATAGTTTGAGGATGTTGAGTTTTTCTGTGGGTTTTAGATGTTTTATCATTGAGTACGTTATTTCATCGTGCCCAGTTGCGCTTTCCTTCGAATGGTCTAACGAGTGGAGTAATTCATGCGGTGTGAATGGTTTGTTGTAGGGTTCGTTATCGGCTGTGTCGTCAAAATTAATATCATTCGATTCATTTGCGTAAGTAGTTTGGAATGTTACCTCATAATTGTTTATGCTACTTAGTTTTTCGTGGTGTTTAGCAATTATTCTTGCTATATCGTCGTCGTTATTGTAAATAACGCCTTCATGTACAATGCTGTATATTGGTGTTCTGCTTGTTTTTCCTGAAATAGCTTTGATTTTTTTCCATATTTCCGATGTACTTGTTTCATAGTTCATCGATTTAACATATGATTCCCATGATTCTTTTTTGTTTTTTATAATCGTCCGTCTTTTTCTCCTTAATTGCTTGTCTCACTTGTTCATTCCACCATGGAACCTGTTTTTTGTTATAGTTCCTTGAGGTTTTGGGAATACATCTTTCAGCTGCGCTTATTAGTGAATTTGTGGTTTCCCTCACACTTATGTCAATACCTAAGTTTGGTTCTGGTATGACGGTAGTTTTGGTAAATTTTTCCCAGTTAGCTAGCTTAAGGTTCCATTTTGGGTCATTAGGTTGTTGGATAATAGAAAGTGCGATCTTAATTTTTATTGGATGGTGGTCTGAATATAGATGTTCGTTCAATATTGTCCAGTTCAGATCAGGTGCAAGCGTAGGTGAGCATAACGAAAGATCTATGGCAGAAAAAGTGTTAGATCTGTTGTTTAGGTACGTTCCATCACCATTATTTAGGACTATTAGATGGTTGTCGTTAATAATCTGCTCTATTATCCTTCCTCTATTGTCCAGTTTGGAGGAACCCCAAATCGGATTATGTGAGTTGAAATCTCCAACAATCAGCGCAGGTAATGGAAGTTGTTCGACAATGCTTTGAATGTCTTCTATAGTCCAAGATGCATCTGCTAAATAAATGTTACATATTGAGCCCTTTAGCGGGAAGTTGATTTCTATTACTACGGCTTGTAAGTTGGTTGTCAGGTTTATTGGTTTGGTTGGAATTCCATTTCTTGTGGCTACGATTACACCACCCCTGGCTCTGAAGGTGGGGATTGTGTCTTTTCGAAATATGTTAAATCCTTTTAGGTTGAAAACATCTGTTGGTTTTAGGTGCGTTTCTTGCAGACATAGGCAATATGGATTCTCTTCACTTATTATCAATTGCAGTTCAGGTCGGTGTGCGTTACATCCATTGATATTCCATTGGATTAGTGTATCCATTATTGGTATATGGGAATAGTTTGACTAGATTAGTATTGGTTATAAGTAAAGGGACGAATACAACACTTAATTTAATGTAATAAAATAAATAAATAAGTATCTAGTGTAAATAAATATCTACTTGTGGATTTGCGCATCTTAAAATGGTATGCCCGAACCTCTGACATTTGTAACATCGCATTCGGGGTGAAATGTAGGGTCTGACTCTCAATATATAGAATGCCGCATTGATTGTTTTAGGAAGCGTTGTCGTGTTAAAGGTAAGTATAAGATTAGGGGTGTCTATAAGGTTACCTCCTACCTTTTTTTTAATTCTTTTCACAGCCACTACGTTTTCTTGTTGTAGACCTTCCAGAATTTCTTCTTCATTGCAGTTCATTAAATCGCTACAATAGATAACTCCTCGAGTCACATTTAGGGTATCATGTGGCTTAACTTTGACCTCATAGGTACACAATCTACTAATTTCTAATAGTCGTTTTGATTGTTTGTTCGACACTGTTTTTACTAGAAGTAAACCTCTTACTTTTTTAACTTCCTCAACTTTTCCGATTATCCCGTATAATGACTTATAAATTACAAAAGGACTAACTTTGGAGAAATCTCCTTCATTTCTTTCAACTAACAGGAACCGGGGATATATGTACTCCTTTTCACTGTCTTTGACTGGGAGCGAGGGATAATTTCCACTCTCTCTAGTGGTGGTTTTTTTCCACTGCCTACCAGCTGTGCCCATTTCCGAGGATGGGTCCTCAATAGCTAAATTTAAGTAACTCATAGCTGTCCCACGAGTCGGGATGAAATAACGTCAACTATAGCAGTGCACCCATACTACAGTAAGGCAATATACTGTGGGGAGGCACCCGTTTCCCCACAGGCGTTTCATCGCTAGCGACTAGGCTTCCCCCTAGCCACGCTCAGGCTTCCCCTCGCGCAATCCCTTCAGCACCTAAAACTGCCAAACGACCTTGGGATTGGGGATTTTTATAGAGGTTACCTTCCTCGCAGTCCGGGCGGTAAAGCCAAGACCACCGACCGCTACCTGTACGACGTTCCCTAGCCACGCCCTGCTAGAGTCGCTGAAGTACAGTTCGCGGTTGCGGTATTAGGAGACGGCTAGCGCTCAGCCGCCCCCAGCAGGGACATCCCGGGCTAGCCACACCCGTATACGCTTTTGACGGCGTATGTCCTGGGAAGAGTAGAGAGAAAAGGAAGAGGTCTCTAAGCTTTCGCTGAGAGCCTGAAGAGAGCAAGAGTTGGAGCGAGGGTGCTCCGACAGGAAGGAGTTAAAGGAAGGGAAGCCACTCAAGACTAGTATAAGAAAAGTGTACCTCCAGCTGGGGGGAACGCAGGGTTGCCATCATTATTATTGACAAAAATAAAATGTGATAAATTTTTTTATTAAAAAGGAAATAGATCTTTACATTTGGGGTATGAACAGAAAAGCTTTATTTAGCTTAGCTTTTTATAAATCAGTATAAGATGTACATGAATTTTTGATATCCAGAGGAATAGTTTGATTCTATTATTTGTAATGAAGGTAAAATTTTACATTTTTTATTATATCATAATAATCCTTTTGTCAGGCACTTCATTGTTTTTAATGTATTTAAATTATCAAAATTGAATATTTAAATCATTAAAAATTTCTTAGTTTATTAATTTTATTGTTTAATTTAAATTCAGGACCAAAAAATCATGGGTGAATATGGGTAGGTACAGAACTTCTAGTTATCTGGAGAAAAAAAGTGGTTGATTTTATTTTTTTCCTTCAATAGAAATTTACTTATTATATATAACTAATTTTAATGTTATATACCATGACTTAGTTATATAAATATTTTATAAATTTTTAAAGTTTTATACTATATGTATATATATATATATATATATATATATATATATATATATATATATATATTAACTCTATATTAGTTTATTAATCGTATACAAATATTATTACACGATGAACCTGAAAAAAAGGGATAATGAATAGCTGTATTTTATTTAATAGCTTTAACATCGTATTATATGATTGTTCTAATTTATTATTTATATTTACTGCAATTAACATATTATTATATATATATATATATATATATATATATATATATATATAAATATTTAATATATAAATAAAACGTAATATATAAATGTGCACTGGTGTAACTATAGGATTAGCTGGGAAGAAATTAACTGGATCTCTTAATACATATGGTTTGGATAGAATAAATAAGGAAAATATTATTACTGTAATTGTAACACTTATTAAGTCTTTAAATGAAAAATATGGATGAAATGGAATTTTGTCAATATTCCTATTTGATCCTAAAAGATTATTTGATCCAGTTTGATGTAAAAATAATAAATGAATTATAACTATTGCTGAAATTACAAAAGATAAAATGAAATGTAAGGAGAAAAATCGCATTAATGTAGCATTTTAAATAGCAAATCCTGCTCATATTCATTAGACAATCGATGTTCCAATAGAAGGGATAGCTGACAGAAGATTAGGAATAACAGTTGCACCTCAGAATGACATTTGCCCTCATGGTAATACATATCCTAGGAATGCTGTAGCTATTACTAAGAATAAAATAATTATTCCTAATATTCATGTTTATATATATATATATATATATATATATATATATATATATATATATATATATATATATATAATATATATATATATATATATATATATATATATATATATATATATATATATATATATATATATATATATATATATGTATATATACAGGGTCCGGCAACAAGAGCGCCTTCTTCTATATCTTCCGTTTCATATAAGCTAGATTAATAAGATTTGGGATAAGGTTATAGTTTAGTTGTGTGCACATTTTAAAATTATTCACGTGTATACAGGTTGTTTATTTAAAGATGGCCAAACTATAATAGAAAAAATTTTAATGGAACACCCTGTATATTATTACTGTTTTGAATTCTACACATTGTTCCTAACCAATTCGTGATATATTTCCCTATCCCCAAGCTTTGAAAATGTACTTCCTTAACCGTTGAAAAACAAAAGTTATCTAATTCATATCAGAACAAGTACACAGATAGAGCTTTCTTATAATGCAAAGAAAATGTTATAATTGCATACAAGGTGTTTACAATTGACTTGCCAATCAGACATTATTCCAACTAGTAAAAGTTTACTTTTTCAAATAGAACACCCTGTATATTATTCCGTTTTTGGTTTCGACATATTAACCCTTATCAATTCGATATACAATTCCGTATCCCTAAATATAGCCGTTTCCGAATTATTTTCAATTTTTCAAAATGTATAAGATTATTGGAATATTTTTTTAAGTCCATGGCCTCGTATAAATAGAAAAAAACAGTGGAAAACAATTGTATTGCAAATTAAAAAACGGAACAGAAACTAATACACTATAATTATTAAAATTATTTCTAAAAATACAAAACTAATAAAATAAAAAAAAATAATTTAACGCTAATCATTAGCGATAATGATTTATAATAATTGTTCAAAATGTTGTTCGTTTTCTCGGATGCAGACCTGAAAACGATCTTTAAAAGATTGTTCAACTCTACGCAACAACTCAGTAGTAATGCTATGAAAAGCCTGTGTTTTACGATTACGCATATCTTAGGCTGTGGTTGGTGGTTCCCTATAGACGATACTTTTTATGTATCCCCATAAAAAGAAATCTATTCTTGTCAGATCAGGGGACCTATCTGGCCACCTCACAGGTCCATTTCGCCCAATCCATATATTTTGAAAGACTCTATTGAGATAATTTCTTACATCTGCAGAGTAGTGAGCAGGAGCGCCATCATGTTGATACCACATTGTGGCTCTAATATCAAGAGTAATATTTTTTAATAAGCCCGGTAAATCGTTATGCAAAAAGTTAAGGTACTTCTCACCATTCAAGTGTCCATCAAAAAAGAATGGACCGATGACTAATCCCCAACAATGGCACCCCAGACACTTAAAGACCACTTATGCTTGTCTTAATAAATGTGGATTTTCTGAGGAATAATAATCAAAATTATGTGTATTAACAAATCCATTCTTATGAAATGCTGATTCGTCTGTCCATAAAATATTATAAAAAAAATTTGGGTTTTGAGTAATTTTTTCTCTGGCCCAGTTACAAAATCTTACTCGATGATCGAAGTCTGCATCGCTCAATTCTTGGTGTAACTGAATATGATAGGGATGTAAGCGATTCTTGACAGTTCACAGTTTTATTTACTTACGTCAAACATTCAATTTTTATAAGAAGCACACTTGATTTTAGAATTTTACTTGAAATTGAAGTAAATATTTGTCAAATTCTTGTTAACATGCAATGCCTCCAGTACAAAAATTGTAATTAGTCTTCTATCATAATATATTAGTTTCTGTTGCGTTTTTTAATGTATAATACAATTGTTTTATGATGTTCTTTTTTATCTATACGAGGTCATAGATTTAAAAATGTCTCAATAATCTTATACATTTTGAAAAATTGAAAATAATTCGGAAACGGCTATATTTAGGGATAGGGAGTTGTATGGCAAACTGATAAGGGTTAATATGTAGAAACCAAAAATGTAATAATATACAGGGTGTTTTATTTGAAAAAGTACACTTTTACTAGTTCGAATAATGGTTGATTGGCAAATCAATTATAAGCACCCTGTATGCAATTATGTCATTTTCTTCACATTAAAAGGAAGCTCTATCTGTGTACTTATTCTCATATAAATTAGATAACTTTTATTTTTCAACAGTTAAGGAGGTACATTTTCAAAGCAAACGTTGTAATTTCAATTTTTTTTTAGAAAAATCGAGATAACTCAAAAACGGCTATATTTAGGAATAGGGAAATATATTGCGAGTTTGTTAGGAACAATATGTAGAATTCAAAAAAGTAATAATATACAGGGTGTTCCATTTAAATTTTTTTATAATAATTTGGTCCTCTTTAAATAAACATGTATTCGCGTGGATAACTTTAAAATATGCACACAACTAAACTATAACTGCATTCCAAATTTTATTAATCTAGTTTATATAAAACGGATGATATAGAAGAAGGCGCTCTTGTTGCCGGACCCTGTATATATATATATATATATATATATATATATATATATATATATATATATATATATATATATATATACGATGAGTAATATGATCCTCGTCCAATATGTAAGTAAATGCAGATGAAGAATAAGGAAGCCCCATTTGAAAGAATAATTCGGATTAATCATCCAAAGTTAACTTCTCGACAAATATGAGCTACTCTATTAAAAACTGATGAAATATCAGGAAGGCTAAGAATAGTCCTGTTAAAATTTGGATTATTAAGCATATTCCTAATAGGGATCCAAAATTTCATCAAGTTGAAATATTAAATGGAGAGGGTATAGTAATTAGTGAATTAGAAAAAAATTTGAATAATGGATTGGTTTTTATAATTTTCATTACAATTTTTGTCGTAGGGTTCCATATTTAATTGTAGTAATTTTTACTACTGCAATTAATGTGACTAAAAGATAAAATTGAAATCATTTTTATACGATAGGATATAAATTTTATTAATCTTGAGAAGAAAAATGGTTAATTTTTTTTTTATTTAAATTGGCTGTAACTACAAGGTTATTAGCCGCTTGCTACGCTGCTAATGTTACCTTTACTTTATTTACTATATATATATATATATATATATATATATATATATATATATATATATATATATATATATATTATAAAATACCACTCTCTTTAAGGTATATACGTACATGTTTAAATTTTCCTTTTTCAATTTGAATATCAATCTGCATTCCATTGTTAATTCTCAGCCTTGTTCTGGTATCTTTTAATTCTCTACACGACTCGAGGATATGTTTAATTGTAAGTTTTTCGTTGCAGTATGTACAAGTTGGTTGCGGTTTGTTATTTAGTATGTATGAATGTGTTATTTGTGTATGTCCTATTTTAATTCTGGTTAGCACTATACACCCCTTTCTAGTCATTTGAGGATAACTTCTCCTTTTCCTAGGTGTTGGTATGTGTAATTTTAACAGTCTATCTTCTGCTACCCATTCTTTTTCCCACTCTTGCCAGACTCGGTTTTTTATTTCTATTTCATCTGTTTCCGGTGGGTAATTTAATTGAATTCTTTGTAATATTTCAGTTAGCGTAGTAACCGCTGCACTTGGTTCTTTAACTGATTTGTCACTTTCATTTGGGAAAAGTATTTTATATGTAAAGTGGTTAGGAAGGCTTTTTATTTTTATCGCGTACTTTACTAGTAGGCACATTCTTCTGAGTCGTAGTGGTAACATGCCCGACCCTACATCTAAACTACTTACTGGGCTGGTTTGATAAGCCCCAATGGCATATCGTATGCATACGTTCTGAATAACATCTAATGCTTTGATGTTGGAGTGAGCAGCGGATCCATATGCTAGTGATCCATAGTCGAATAGAGTTAAAATTAGAGATTTATACACCCGTATGAGAATCTCCCTATCTGCGCCCCATTTTGAGTTAACCAGAAATTTGATTATGTTTAGTCTTTTTCTGGCTTTTTTTTGCTACGTTTTCTATATGCTATTTCCATGTGAGTGTGTGGTCAATTGTTACTCCTAGGAACTTATAATTTATCAAGCTTTTGATCTTATTTCTTTTTAGAAACAGGTTTGGAGGATGATACGGACGCCTTAGCTTACAGTAGTGCATGCATACAGTCTTTGTTGTAGAAAAGCGCAATCCTACATCTTCTGATTCTTTTCTTATCGCGTTGATGGCAGCTTGCATTGTTGCGTTATGAGACTCATCATCTTTGGAAGAAGTGTACAGGGCTAAATCATCCACATACATGCATCGGGCTATTTTGGTGTGTCGGGTGATTTTGTTGATTCGTTTATTGCGATAATAAACAAAGTGACAATTAGTGATCCTTTAGGTATTCCGTTTTCAAGCCGATGTCTGCTAGATAAATAATTATCTACTCTGACCTGGAAAAGTCTTTCTGTTAAGAAATTAAACATTTTTCCTTTTATACTCCAACCATGAATCTTTTCCAGTATACCATATCTCCATACTGTGTCATATGCCTTCTCTAAGTCAAAAAGACAACAGTGCCATACTCCCTTTTGTTAAAAGTGTCCTTCATAGCTGTGGAGAGAAGTAGTATGTTATTTCTTGTTGAAAAATTTATTTTGTAGCCTGCTTGGTATTTGTCAATAATTAGGTTGTATTCTAAGTATTCTGTTAACCTTTTATTGACCATCCTCTCAAGTATTTTGCTTATGCAGCTGGTTAGAGATATTGGACGATAACTGGTTACGTTTAGTTTATTTTTCTTTAATTTAAGAATGGGAATTATGATGGATGTTCTCCATCCTAAAAAGTAAAAGGCAAATTTTTTAGCATGGAATAAGTGATATGTTTTACACATTTTAGTGCTTTGTGTAATTCCTCTCTTGTAAATTGTGAATTGTGCTCACTTTCATCTTGTTTGGTGTACTTTAAAAAGGTTGGTCTATGATGTATTTTTTCCCTAAACTCAGGTGAATATTGATTCGAGGAGCTAACTTCTTCAGCTAGTTTTTCCGATATAACAATTGGCCCAGTAATAAGATTACCATTGTCTTCCAAAATAAGTACTACTTTGTTACCTTCTTTTCCGGAGACCGATTTGATTTTCTTCCATACTTCGGTATTAGTTGTTCTGGTGTTCATTTCCGTTACGTAATTCTGCCAAGATTTTCTGTTTGCATTTAGTATTAGACGACGTGCTATTGCTCTTGACTTCTTGAATTTCATCAAATTTTTTGTTGTTGGACACTTGATAAACATTTGGAGAGCCTTTTTTTCTACTCCTTATGTCATTTTCAATTCCTACATTCCACCAACGTTTCTTTGGGATTATTTTATTTTGCAATGTGGACTCTTCCGCTGCCTCTATGATGGATGATGTAAAATTATCTAGTAGACAATTCGTTTCTTGACTCCTGTTTATTGGAGGAATATATTTTTTTAACTTTGTCCAGTCTGCCTATTTTATCAGCCATTTTCTTATGGGAACGCGTTTATTTTTTGGTTTTTCGGTAGAGATAGTTAAGGAAAAATGGTCACTTCCATAAAGATCAGGTATTTGATCCCAGGTATAGAGTAGGTTTTCCATTGTTTAGGATTACCATGTCTGTTTCATCCAAAAGGGCTTCTATTTCTTTTCCTCGACAGTCTTGCTTTATGGATCCCCACAGTGCGCTATGAGCATTGTCCTAGTAAAATGAATGGATCTGATAATTGGTTTGAGTCGCTTTAGTTCATTCCTTCTCCAATTAGCGTCTGGTAGGTAGATATTGCAAAGTGTAATATTTATTGGACAGCGAATATATACTGCCACTGCTTGGATGTTTGTATTTAAATTTATTGAACTAAACATACAGCTGTTATGCAGTGTTTGTGACATAGAACCGAACACAATCATAATTTCTAAGTTTGTATTCATCTTGGTTTTTTAAATGAATAGTAATACAAGGCCGATCCTAACCCAAAAGTCACTAGATTTGAAAGGTCACCTTGGGTGTCAGATGATAGCTGGTTCGCGTCCTCGCTAAAATGTAGTGTATCATAGCTAAAAATAGTCGATGCATGTCTGCAGTAAAAGGTGGTCGCGTCATAGCCAAAAATTATAGTGACAGTACCATCATTAAAAATAGCTGGTGCGTCATTATTAAAAACAGTAGGTGACCCAACACATGTGTGGTTTGAATCTCTGCTACGCAAATATGGCACAAAAGGAAATAACCAGATATGTGTGGTTCGTGTCTGTGCTAGACAGACATCTGGTTCGCGTCCTTGCTAAAAGGTGGTTGTATCATAGCTAAAAATAGCCCTCACTAAACGGTGGTCGCGTCATAGCTAAAAATAGTTGATTCGCGTCTTATTTAAAAAATATAGTGACAGAACTTTATTTAAAAAAATAGCTGATTAGAAATAGCGCGTAACCAGATTTGTGCGGTTATCAATTACATGGTTCATATCTGCACTAATGTAACATAGTGGAGAGTTTAGAGTAATAATATAAGAAAATAGTGTAATGCGTAGTGAATGCTGTGTAAAACATGTGGATGGCATATGCTCAAGACCAATGGACCAAAACAACCGACCTGAGAACAACGGTGGAACGCTTGAAGCAAGAACTTTCGGCATTAGTATTCGATGCCCAACATGAGGCGGTTTACGGGCGAGGTGATTATAGTGAAGCTGAGGGCAGTCCGAACCTCGGTATCGAACGTAAACCCCCTTTTCGCGTAAGAGTTTTTGTGATTTTTATTACAAATCTCTTAATTTCCAAAAAAGAACTTAGCGTTTCAGCATCGTGATCTTCGCCGCTTCGGAGTTAGATCTGTCACTGCTTGCATACAGATAATACGAAGAAGCGGTCATCAGTAGAGGAGCCACAGCCTAGCAGAAAGTAGGAGCCGCGGAATACAGCAGGAGCTAAGAACAACATATAGAAGCATCCAAGACACCGTCACCGCCTACCACATTATCGACGTCGGGTAAAGCAATTGGTATCAGTTTAATAAAAATATTGTTTTAATTTAATTTATTTGTTTTAATTTAATACTTGTTTTCTTCCGTTTTCTATTTGGGTCTCTAATTTCCAAGCCTTTTATCCTCGTGGTGTGAGACAGCACCTCGGCGTAGACCCGGCCTTCTCTTAAAAGAATTATGTTTCCTTTCTTGAATTCAATTTTCTAAAACCTCCACTAACAAAAAACCGCGATGGTTAAGCACGGTCACCACCGTGCTACCGTAACGGTGGTATCCCCAACCCCCGACGCCGCCCTACCACCTACACCGACACTCACCACACACACATACGCGCACACCCTCGCCTTGCCACCACCATCTTCACGCACACGCTCCCACTCAAACGCCTCGTCCATTTCCACCTCATCAACACACTCTTACATTTCAACACGCTCCACCGCCTCCACAAACCCACACAAACCCGCACACACACAGAAACCCGCACATAAACCCGCTCACTCACACAAACCCGCCCTCTTACCTAAACCTTCCCAGCCACCTGTACCTGCCCAGATTCCTACACCCACTTCCCCCAATCCTGAACCCACCCGCTCCCAATCCTCGAGGTACTGCATTCGTAATATCCCAAAATCCATTACAATCCAAAAATCCCTTTTTAATTCCCTAAATCCCTTAACCTTCCCTGGTTGAATATCCAACCATAACCATACCTGTCTCTTAGAGACCGCCTCTCCCTTGCCGTATGGTGCGCAGCTTAGACTGCGACACCATTTCGGTGACCCTTCCGTCACCCTAACTCAACTCTTCGGTCCCAGTTTACCTAACTACACCCCTAGAGCTCCCTCCTTCTCTTGCGTGATTCGTCACGTAGACAAGGACATCCTAGCCCAAGAGATCTTGGATTTGATCGATCTTTCACATGTGAAGAAGGCCGTTCGCATCACCTCGAAGGTCACGAACACCTCAACTTCCCTAGTCCGCATCATAACTTCCCAAACCACCCTAGAATACCTCCTCGCACGCGGTGTCGTTATGTTCGGGCGACACTACCGTTGCCAACCTTCCCTTATACCACAACCTCTCTCAAAGTATTGTTCTACCTGCACGCAGATGGGCCATACCGCGGAAGAGTGTCCTTCCCGCGTGATCTGCTGTCCAAGCTGTGGCGAAAGTCCGCCTGCAAATCCTCTGAAAACCCAAAGTGTAACAACTGCGGGGATGCTCACCCTACCTATTCCTTTGAATGTCAGAAGCGGCGGGAACCTCCCAGTTCCCCATCGAAGATGGCATCCCTTGAACCCATTCTGTCTTCCGAAGAGTTCGCATGTTCCCTGACCGACAGGACATGGTTCTTCGCTCTCTAGGCTCTCTCCCAAAACTTTTTCCAACGACGTATCAACGTCTGCGTATCAGGTACGCGGATGAAAGTAGCCGTAATCCGCCAACCCAATCCTTATCTCCTTCTCAATGGATATCACAGCAGAGACCGTTAATGCCAGGGGCGTGCGTCGGAAACGTCCCTTATTCAAACACTTTTTACACTCCCACAATATTCACATCCTCTCCATCACCGAAACAAAGCTTACACCCAGATGCACCCTTAATTTCAACACCTTTCACACTTATTCAAACAATAGCCAACATGGAATCGCCCTATTAATTAAAAACTGCTTCTCCTCCACTACTTTTTAACTCCCGGTGCAGCTACAGCATCTCGAATGCGTTGCTGCAACGGTGCACTTTCCCACTCCTATGGTATTTATTTCCTGTTACAACCCGCCAGGTTACAACACACTATCAGATGACCTTTTAATCTACGCTTCTAGCCTCCTTAATGCTGTTATCCTAGGTGACTTCAATGCCCTCCACGCCCGATTTGGAGACACCGCAACGAATGGCAACGTAACAGGCTGTCATCCGCTCTGTTGCAGTTGCCACTCCTGCGAATCTCTAACACTCAACCAACCTATTTCGAACATTTAGGTGCCTCTATAGTAGACCATATCATAGTTTCCGAACCCATAGCCCACTGTTTCGATCGTGAGTGCTTTCTAGGCACCACGATCACATCTGATCACATACCACTACTGGTCAAAACTTCATTTTGTCCAGCTCCCCCTACACCTCCTCAATATACAGTAATTAAAGAACACATCTCCAAGAACCTTCCTACATCCAATCTTCAAACGACCCAAGATTTTGAGAGAGCCATTAGAGACCTAACTTCCGTAATTACGGAAGAGGTCGATATTTCTGTACCACTAAAAACAACGAAAGTTCCCTCAAACCGCTCCCACAACACATTGTGAACTGGATCAAAGAGAAAAGACGAATATATCGTCAATTGTTGCGATCCAGGGACCCAGCTTTCAAGACCTAATACAATCGCTAACACCTTAATCAGGCGAGAAGCCAACAAACACGCTGAACACTCCTGGACCAAAGCCACTTCCCAGCTAGAATATAAAAATGGTAAACTCTTCTGGCAACAGTTCGATAGACTTGCCGGAAGAAAAGTAAACCCAAAATCCCACCTAACCGACCTTCAGGGCAACAGAATCTCCCCTGACCAAGAAAAGGCCGATTTCTTTAGTCACCACCTTCAATCCATTTTTAATCCCCAGATGATCCCCAGTTCGATAACCGGTTCAAGGCACTCCTCGAGGGTCGCCTTGAAGAATTCCGCAACCTTAACCTTCCTGATACCCAACTTGATAACGAGAGACCTTTTTATGCCCCTATCACGCCCGAACAGGTCCAAACATATTTCACAAAAGGGAAAAATTCAGCCCCAGGTCATAACGGCCTAAACAGGAAAATCCTCCGGCACCTACCTGACCCAGCCCTCCGTATACTTTCCGACTTTTATAACAAATGTTTAACCCTCTCTCACTTCCCACCGAACTAGAAATCGGCCTTCACCGTCATGATACCAAAACCCCACGCTGACCTAACCTCACCCTCCTGCTATAGACCCATTTCTCTCCTGGGCTGCCTCGGAAAATGCTTCGAGCAGATTCTAGCCAGGCGACTCAGGGACCACCTAGAATTCAACGACCTTCTTCCCAACAGTCAATTCGGCTTCCGTCACAACGGCATGTGTCACGATCCCTTGTTGAAGCTGCTTACAGAGACCACCAGGGCATTCAATCACAAGCAATGCAATCTAGTTGTGTTTCTGGAGATTAAGCAAGCATTCGACAGGTTCTGGCACGCCGGTCTCCTGCACAATATCCGTAACCTCAATATACTTATATACTTATGATAATTTCTTGTACATAGAAGGTAAAATTGAATGGAGTTCAGCAGAAGAATGAGGCGGTGTAAAACATGTTACCTAACAAACAATTTTGCATCATTCCTTTTCGAAGAAATTCGTTACGAGTTAGGAGGACAGAAAGTGGATACATACAGAAATCCCGGTATAACAACCGCACTCCTAGGATGTGTATCGTACACATCGAATGAGAGCAAAGGTCTACAGCATTTGGGATGGTCGTCAAAAAACGAGGAGCCGTTACAAGTAGAACACGCTAAAAGAAACAAAGAAAAACATTTTGCTGTCTGTATACCTCTAAAACACATATTCGGATGTATGGAAGAATATCGACAAGTTATCGTGAATATGCGACAGGAGTTGGTCTTAATGCGTTCGAGAAGCGATGCTGATTGCTATAAGGGCACCGCAAACGATGCTAAAATAATCCTAAACAAAATTCAACGGAAGATTCCGAATGTGATGCTAAGCGACAGTGCCAAACTAACCCTGTTAAAACAAATCAATATTCCGTTTCGTCAATGGGAACTATACGAATTGCCAGCTATGAAACAAACACAGTCGGATATATGGCCAATTAAAACTTCCACTCAATTAAAGAAGCCTCGATGGGTAATTGTGGCTCTTCAAAAGGGGAAAAAGTTTTCAATGACGGAAAAAGTGGCTGATTTCGATAATGTGAATATTCGCAATCTAAAGTTACACTCCAACTCAGAAAGTTACCCATACGAAGCGATTCATCTGGATTTCAATGTCAACAAGTACATAACGGCCTACCAAAACTATTTAAATTTTCGAAGAGACTATTACAAGAATAGCATTCATGAACATCAGGATGCATTGTTTGACTATTCGCAATTCAAGACATGTCCAATATTCGTAATGGACTGTTCAAAACAAAATGAATCGCTAAAACACTCGACGGTAGATGTAAAACTTGAAATGGAAGTTTTGGAGGCGTTTGAAGCCGGCATCGTTGCCTATTGCCTCATACCACACGATGCCATGGTGCAATACAATCCTCTGACAGGAGAAGTGGAGAAGCTGTAGTATGTTACAACAATTTCTTGTAATATTAGGTGGATAAATAAAGAATCATATTGACAAATTGTACAGTTTTAATTGACGCTTACCAACAACAACAGCAACATAAGAGTAGTGGTTCAAACTTAAAAACTACCTATTGCAAATCTCGATTATTTGACCCGAGCTGGAGATAGGGAGATACAACGTCATGAGAAGTTACCTCCAAACAGCGTACGCGCTATAATTTGTGGTCCTTCCAAATGTGGGAAGACAAACACCATGCTCAGTCTCCTAACTGAACCGAACGGTCTTCGTTTCAATCACGTATATGTCTATTCGAAAACGTTGAATCAGGAAAAATATCTACTCTTGGGTGAAATTATAGATCCCATGAAAGATATTTGTTATTATTGCTTCAGCGATAATGCTGATATTATGGAACCGAGCGGGGCAAAACCCAATTCAGTGTTTATCTTTGACGATGTCGCTTGCGAAAAACAGAATCATATTAGAGCATACTTTTCAATGGGTCGTTACAATAACATTGTCTGCTTCTACTTGTGTCAAACCTACACTAAAATCCCTAAACAGTTGATTAGAGACAACCCCAATTTGATAGTGCTTTTTGAACAGGATGGTTTGAATTTGCGTCACATATATGTGACCCCAATAGTAAGCATGCAATTGTTTCGTGACATGTGCTCAGAGACTTGACGAAATCGACACGGATTCATGGTAATAAATAAGGCCGCTAAATCACAAAACGGTCGTTTTAGGAAAGGCTACGATCGGTATATAATACTCTAGCAGTATCGTTAAAATATCATTTGGAATCAAACAGCCTACAAGTAAACAACATAAATAACAGACCTGTTTTCAACAAACCTGTTTTAAACACAGCTGTTTATTTACCTATTAGACCTGTTTATATGTTTTATTGTTGATCTGCACCGATGGATAACAAGAAATTAACGTTGACGAAACGTATAATTCAAGTTCGTAAAGCTATACAGCAAAAATATGATCATCTTAAGAAGGATCGATTTACTAAAGAGACATATTTCATTAAAGCCTACAAACCACTCATTGAACTACTTACCAAAATCGAAAAGAAAATCGAACCGCTGCTAAAGATCGAACGAAAGACGGAGGAGGTATTCGTGAAACCGTCACCAAAACGTCATCCGTCCCCTATCTAAAACAAAAGGTCACCACTTCAGCAGTATAGTACCACGCCATCAATACCTTATCACTTGCGAGGAATTAACAAAAGAAGATCATCTTCTTTAAGTGGTAGTAGTTATGTTAGTCCATTCGCTCGACTTTCGTATTTTCAAAGAAATCCTGTGCGTCAAGAGACACTATCGTTCCTAGAGACTAGTGTGATTGGAGATATTGCACCCCAAGTGGAAGGAGAACGTGTAGCGACTACGACCGATTCTATTTAACATAATACCTCTGCATCCAGAGAATTTCTGGAACAATACGATCCATTACCACGAATATAATACATCGAATACAATTGATACCACTTATGGAGTTCTTTACGACATTTCCACCGATAAGTGGGCAATTGGCAAGACATCAGTAAAGATAGATGGTAAGGATTTGGTTATTAAGGGAGTTCGGTACAGTAGTACGAGCGGTCTCTAAGACCTAATAGTCATGAATGAACCAGACAAACGTCTAATAATTAACGAAGATGAAGCGAACTATACACAGATCTTAACTGCAACTAACGCAGCTCGTCGTGATAATAACCCGCATGAACAATTGAAAGGTACACGTGCCAAAAAATGTACAGGGGGAAGTAACAGTATTCAAAGACATTCGGCGACCGGTTGAATACAAATACTGGAACAACATGCATGAATTGATTCAAGATTTGGAATTCCTATGGACGGAAAAATGGCCGGTAATACTGGACTCGTCAACGATATCATATCAATCGTGGAAGAACTATATACGAAGATGGATATATTGAGAAACCTGCCAAACAATTTTTTAGTCAACTATAGTGTGCACAACGGTGGACAAGTTTGGATGCTCTCATGTTCATACTCAATTCCATAAACTAGTAAAAACGCAATTCTCCATTACCGATGATAAATTTAATGTGGAAAATAAGCGTTTAAGTAATGTAGCCGATCCCATCGAACGTCAAGATGCGTTAACCTTACAGCACTGACGAGGTTCTATTTAAACGGGAACCGCTTAAGACAGGTGGCCGATCCTCAAGAAGACACTGATGTCATAAATAAAGGCTACCTCGAGTTTTCTACCCAGTTAGTGAAGTCGATTATAAATGGTGTTCGTAATTACGTTGAGATAGTAGAGGCAGATTTGAATGCAACTAAAGAAACTTTAAGTAAATTGACAGAACATGGAACAAGTGGTAAACGATTTGCATAAACCGGTACGCAAAAATTTCCAACGTAGACGCACTATTATTAAAGGATTCGATTATCTATGGCAAGCCGATTTAGCTGAATTTGTACCTTACGCAAAACAGAATAAAGGCTACAAATACATGCTGGTAGTTATCGACTGTTTCTCTAAATACCTATGGACGTGAGGATTGAAGACGAAGACGGGTGCAGACGTGGCAAAAGCTATGCTAACCATTTTTAAAGAACGGACGCCTAAGACTCTGCAAACAGATGCTGGAAAAAAGTTCTACAATAATCATTTCGATAAACTGATCATGAAACATAACATTAATCACTACTCCACCTACAGCGCGAAAAAGGCTAGTATAGCAGAAAGAGCGATTAGGACCATGAAGAGTACCTTGTATAAAAAATTTGGGCTGCTTGGAAACGTATAGATTGGAAGACTTCTCGAGGAAGTAACGACAGAATTCAATAATCGTAAACATCGAACGATCGGAATGAAACCTAGCGAAGTAAATGCTAACACACCGCTTAATGTATATTCGAATCCAAAAATCTTTAATAAAAGCGATCGATTCATGGTGGGCGACATAGTTCGCATTAGTAAAGTTAATAGCACATTCGATAAAGGTTATGTACCCAATTGGTCGAGTGAACTTTTCAAGATTGTTAAAGTACGCGTAACCAATCCGGTCACGTACTTGCTAGAAGACATGAAAGGGACAATTATACTAGGTAGATTTTATGGACAGGAACTGCAAAAGGCTAAATATCCGGACGTGTACTTGGTGGAAACGGTCATTCGACGTAAGAAGAATAAATTGTACGTATAATGGTTGGAATTAAACGAATATTCGTGGATCGATGATGGCAATGTAGTTTTATAAGCATATTATTGTAACTACTTAACTATAAATAAAAACTCAGCATGCTGTTATATCGTTTTTTATTTCATCAAAGGTTTTTTTAACAATACCTTTTTTTACATGCATTTTTGAGACTAAGGATAACGTCTTTTGGTATTCGCTCAGTTCGCGAATATTCTCCAGTAACCATTCGTGCGCTCGTTTATGACGAAGGTCATCGGACGGTCTAAAAGGGTACTTGATATCCCGCTCCTTGCATATATTCCAAAGAATTTCCAGAGCCTTAGAGTTGGCGTATTCGATGGCCGTACAAATAGCGTCGTTCATCACCACCGACAAATTCTTATAATTACGTAAGATACTGTGAACATTATATAACGGCTTACTTAAGTCAAGTATATACATTTTGACGTGTATTTACAATCTTACACATATTTACAACTTTCTTAATTAAATTATCCAGTTCACTCTTTTTATTGAACAGCAATGTAATTTTATTCGCGCACACATTTCCCGTTTTGATGCACCAGTTGAAGAACTACTCCGGTAGAGCAATGTCTTGCAAGATCGCATTAATAAAAAATAGTTTTCAGTTGATGATATATCCATTATAGCACTCTTTAAATATTTTGTACATATCACACGCGTAGCATGACCGAGCTCTTGTTCCATGCGAACGTGTTTTTCTGAACGAAACTGGCGCTCATGATCTGAAATGTAAATTCAAAAAATTAAACGTTACTGAGAAGTATTCAGACGGAAATAGTTGAATTGTAACCCCAAGGACGAGTTGTAGCAGAGTTTGTTGTTATAAATCGTTTGTCACCGTAGGGACTGAGAACAATTTTATTTTGAGTGATCGGTATACACTGAATGGTTCTTTGATTTAATTAGGTACTGAAGTTTTTTTACCACTGTCTCATGAAACAAAGATTCTTTGTGATCCTGTAAAGTTATTTCTCTAATGCTGACCGCAGTGGAGCCTTTTGATTCTTTAATTTATTTTTGTCCATCCACTCGGTAGGCATATATTTTGGCACGAAGCCCAATAAATTGTAACATAATTTTACCGTGATTTGCGTCCTTCATCAAACCGGGCACCTTTTTGTTGACGAAAGTAATCCCATAAATGTTGTTGCATTCATAATCAGATGTATCATATCGTTGAATATCCTTCTTAATGGCTATTGGTGTAAGTATATAATAATTTAGCATCATTTTTAAATTTCGCCAAAACGTAACTATAACGAAAATCGTACAGGACAGTTTTTGAGATGTCCAAGACTATGGCATATATGGGTTTATTTAGGAAGACTTCTAATCGATTCATTTCAATAATAACCAAATTCTCATCGAATATGGTACAACTATGAAAATTGGGTTTTGCGATATACACACGTGCCCCATATCGACCCCCCATTTCGTAACCAACCGTACGTCTTTATATTTTCTTACACTTTCCATAAGCTTGCCATAGGCGCTGTTCACCATTAATTTAAAAAAATTTATGGTAAATTTGTTTTTGGCCTGCTGTCTCATTTTTGTATTTTACTCGATATAGCTTCGTAGCCACGGTGATTGTGTAAAACACCCGGTTGATTTTTACAAGTTTTAAACCGTGTTTTATATACAACCTCTTTCTATAGTGCCGCTTAGGATACAAAGTTAACAATCATTTCTTAATTTTAGATTCGGGTGGAATCATATGTTCGGGCGCTAACGGCAGGTCACTGTGGGATTCATGCAAGTCTCTCAGATAGTCTAAATAGCAATCCAAAATGTACCCAATCTCGGAATCATCGGGATGATTTATTATATCCAAGTCCTCAAAGTTTTCTACAAAATTAAAGTTCCCGATCGGTAACGATTCACACATCGTGGCTTCATAAAGCGAATTTACGTCATAGTACATTAAATAGGTGGTTTGAAGTTCGGGATCGAATCCTTCCGACATGTATTTGTTGTTGTCTTTTGAGTAACGAGTACTGGTTTGAGTGACGTCAAGTCAATAACGGACCTTCTGGTAGTAAAATGCTTTAATTCTACATTCATATTTTGAGGGTTAATAAATTGGCATACCAGTACAACATTCACTTTTAAGAAAGACCTCTTCAACATGATATCTAGCAAAGCTAGAAAGTTAAAAACATTAAGGGATCCTTGTATCCTAATTCTTAACAGATTAACAGATTTGTGTATGAAACAAACCTTTTTCAAAATTAACCATCAAATTTCCAGCAAGAACATGGTACGACAATGGGCAATAGCTTATCTCCGTTTATTGGCAACCTATTCATTGTTAAATTTGAGACAGACTTAAAACGCGATTTGCCTTATTTTCCTAGAGTTTGGATTAGATATGTGGATGATGTGTTTGCCATCCTTAATACTAAAACTTCAGTTCAAAATTATAATAAAGAATTGCGCACTATTAAAGGAATTGCTGCATACAATGGGTTTTCAGATGAAGTGGTTATGAATATAGTTAGGAAACAAACACATAGGATGAGGGTTAAGAACGTAACTGCATTAGATAATGCTAGAGAACGAATAGAAACAAAGTATGTAAAGTTACCAAACTATCCTGCTTATACAAAAGGTCTACCTAAAATCTTTTCCAAAATTAATTTGAAAACAGTCACTACTTCACATAATAGTTTGAAAACTCTTTTAGGCAATCCAAAAGATAAAGTGGATAAACAGGATAGGTCGGGAATTTATAAGATTTATTGTAAAAAATGTGAACAAATATATGTGGGGCAAACTAAACGACCTATCAAAATTCGCTTTAAAGAACATTTATCTCATATAAAATACAAACGTTGGGACAAGTCTGCCGTAGCCCTACATATGTTTGATAAAAATCATGTAGTAGATGATATATCATTAATCAAACATGTTAGTAATAAGCACGAACTTGATTGTTATGAAAGTTTAGAGATCTTCAAAAACAAACAAATTCTAATGAATAATGATGATCAATGACCTTTAGGCTACTCTGATCTCACTAAACTTTCATAACTTTCACCAGATTAGCAACGAAGCGTTACTCGCTGATGGTATACATGTTAGAAATTTTCTTTAGTCCGCCCTAGTCGACTGCTGATGATAGCGTAGCTATCGAAACGCGTTCGGTGTTTTTTAATTTTGTGTGGTACGTGGGTGTATTTTGTTTGTTACAGATCCTGCCATAGTTCCAGTGTTCCAGATTTTTCATATTTTAACTTCTTTATTTTGCGTATCAGGTTTTCTACTTCCCTTTTTGGAGACCTCTTACAAATTGCTCCTAATGCAAACTTTTGCATTGAATTCTGCATTATTATATTGTATTTCTGCAGACTTATTAAGTTCCTTGAAACCTACATCTGTCCAAAGGCCAGTTTATATATCCACTTGTTATAAACCTCACATCTACTTACTTTTAAAGTTACGTCTGTCTAGCACAGAAACGAACCACACATATCTGGTTATTTTCTTTGTGACATATTTTCATATGAGAGATTCAAACCACACATGTGTTTGGTCACCTACTATTTTTTAATGACGACGCACATCAGTTATTTTGGTGATGGTGGTGTCGCTATAATTTTTAGCTAAGATGCGAACCGACTATTTTTAGCTATGACGCGCGACCTTTTAGTGAGGACATAAACCGGCTATTTTTAGCTATGATGCAAACACCTTTTAGCGAGGACGCGAACCAGATGTGTGTCTAGCACAGACACGAATCACACATATCTGGCTATTTCCTTTTGTGACATATTTTCATAGCAGAGATTCAAACCACACATGTGTTTGGTCACCTACTATTTTTTAATAACGACTCGCATCAGCTATTTTTAATGATGGTGCTGGCACTATAATTTTTAGCTAAGACGCGAACCGACCATTTTTAGCTATGACGCGACCACCTTTTACTGCAGACATGCACCGATTATTTTTAGCTATGATACACCACATTTTAGCGAGGACGCGAACCAGCTATCATCTGACCCCCAAGGTGACGTTGCAAATTTCGTGACCTTTCTAGTGACTTTATTGAAATCTAGTAACTTTTCTAGTGACTTTTTGGGTTAGGATCGGCCTTGCATTACTACTGAAATGAGTTTCCTGCAAGTTAATCGCTATTGGTTCTTCTTTGCTTGTAAGTAATTTAAGCTCGTCCGTTCGATTGATACAATCATTAATATTCCATTGTAGGAATATATATATATATATATATATATATATATATATATATATATATATATATATTAAATAGAAATAAATACTATATGACAACGGACAAATTTACATGTAATTGACAGACAAATACAAATATATCACAGATAATCTAAGCAATAAAAAAGAAAATATCACACTTTTTGCTTTGACTAGTACTATCTTTCCTAGTTTTGCTTCTAGGTCGGCCAACCTTTTTCTTTTCTTTACGGGTGGCTGGGTTTATAAACTCCGAAATGGAATTTGTGTCTTCGCCACACACGGAGGGTGAAGAACAACTAGGACTCAGTTTTCTTTTTTCACCCCGGAATTCTGCGTCCATGCGTTCCGGTTCTGTCATGGTATACGATGTTAACGAAGCATTATGTAAGTTAGTTAACTCTTCTTTTATTATATTTTTTATTTCTAATAGCAAGTCAGAATTCTGTAGGGAGTTTGAAGTAGAATTCATTGTATTCTTACTGAGTAAGGTTACTTCCTCTTTAATTATTTTCCTAATTTCAGGAATTATGGTACTTACATACCTTCACTATTTGAGACAGCTGTTACTTGCGCAAAACTTGCTTGGCTTGTAACGGTTGATCCCTCCATCTGCTTAGCCTGCGTGTAACTTATTTTGTTTAGTATCATTACTTCTTTAATTTTAGCTTCTTTTTTGAATGGTCCCCTTTGCAATTTGGACATTGTTTTGGGTTTTCACAAACACTGCCATCGTGTGGAGGTTTCCACATACACATATTTTTTTATTTTTGCATACAAGTGCGACATGTTCAAACTGTTGACAGTTATAACACCGCAGTGGTGCTGGTATATACGGTTTTACCCTTAGGGGGTACATAGCTGCCTTAATAGACTTAGGCAGGGTATCTTTTTCAAATGTAAGGATGTGGTTGAGTGTATCCACCCATACTCATTCTCGTTTAGCTCTAATTCGCCTTACATATGTTACTGATTCGTGGCTAAGACTTTCTTTTATTTCCTCCAGCGTAGCATGTAGTAAATCAGGACTGTAAATAATTCCCTTACACTGGTTTAACGTAGGGTGAGGCGATACCTCTACATTCATTTTTGCTAATCTTTTAATAGTTAGCAACTTTTTTGACTGTAAATTTGACCTACATTCTACTAATAACTTTCCTTTAACTTTTTTTTATACTACTGACATCTCCAATCAACCCAAACAAAGGTTTCGAAATTAGAAAGGGACTGACTTTTACACAGTCTCCCTCTTTCTATTCTAGGAACAGAAACCGGGACCACGGGGACCCCTTTTCCTGTTTATCTTTTACGGCAGTTTGGTCACGCTGTCCACTTTCAGCGCCCATTTTGGAGGGTAAATTGATACTCACATTAATCCCTCGAGTGAGGGAAGAAATAAACATCCGCCGCAGCAGTGCTCCCATACTGCGGTAAGGCTTAATTATTTACAATGAGAGGCAGCCAGGTATCTCAAGGGCTCCGTTAGCGACTAACTGCGTATAGCCTTGCATCTCTCGCCACAGATCGCATAACATCTTAGATTTCGGATTTGGTAATGAAATTTACTCTCCAGAGACAAATATGGATATCGGACTAAAGAACCAAACCAGCACAAACAATTTGCGACCAGCGTTAGCGTTACCCGGGGAGTACCACGTGGAAGTGCTGGTTCGACTTTACTCCCCAAATTTTAATGAATCAATATTATTACAGTTGTTTTATAAATTGAATGGTTCATTTATTAACAGAAAAATTAATAAAATAGCAGGAATTATTATAAAGAACATTGTAATATAGTTATTAAATTTAAATTTTTCATTTGATGCAATTCTTGTTATGTAAATAAATAGTACTAATAATACCCCAATTATAACAATAAATAAAATGTAAGAGAATCAAAAATTTAAATTTAAGAATCCTGTTAATATTCTAATTAGAGTTATTAAGATTAATAATGTTAGTCCTATTGCCAATGGATGATTAATTAGTGTTAATAATAAAGAGAATGTAATTATTAGTCTTAATAATATTTCTATAACAGAAAATAGTTTATGTAAAATATTAATTTTGGAGATTAATGAAATATATTTTTCTGAAGTTTTAAATGGTAAACTTATTTTTGATTTACAAGACCAATATTTTCATTAAATTATTAAAACAATGGTAATTAATAATGCATTTATTTTCTTTCTATATTTTTAATTGGTGTAATGGTTTTTTGTTTGAAATGTAATATTTTTAAGTCTTGAATTTATTATATTAAGTTTATTTTTTGGTTTACAGGTATCATTAAGATATTATTATTATGCAACTAATTTTAGAATAGTTTGTCAAGGTTCTTTAGGTTATCAATTCTTGTTTTAAAGGTTCCTTCTTACGGTAATAATTATTTTCAATCTTTTAATATTTTATGGTAAAATTTATAATTTTATGATTCCTTTGTTTTCTTAAAAATTATTTTTGAATTATTCAGTTTTTTTTTTTTATTATATTTTATATGTTTTTTCTTGAGTTTAATTTTACATTTTTTTATAGTACAATTAGATTCATATTTGGGTGTGATTATTTAAGATATTTAATGATTTTACTTAGTATTTGAATTTATACTTTAATCATTATAGCTAGAGGAAAAACTTATAGTGAAAAGAATTAGAGTGATTATTTCGTATTTGTTGCTTTAATAATGTTGTTTTCATTATTTATAACTTTTAGTTCAATAAATATATTTATTTTTTATATTTTTTTTGAAGTTAGATTAATTCCTACGTTATTATTGATTTTGGGTTGAGGATATCAGTCTGAACGTATTCAAGCTGGAATACAGATATTAATGTATACATTATTTGGCTCTATTCCTACAATTGCTTCTTTAATATACAAATATAATAATTTTTATACTTTAGATGTTTATTATCTTTCTTTTTCATTAGAGAGTGTTTACTTTTGTATTTTACATTTTTTGTGTTTTTAGTTAAAATTCCAATGTATTCAGTTCATTTATGACTACGAAGCCATCAAACGAAATTAATAAAGTTTACTTTAAGTGAATTAACAAAAAGGTGATATGAATCAATTGGAAAACTATAAATTCAACTCCTGTGTGTCTATATTCCTAAGTATTTATTCAACAATATTATTGTAATATTATACACACACGCACTCACGCACACACGCACCCACGCACCCACGCACACACGCACAAACGCACACACGAACACACGCATCCACGAACACACGCTCGCACACACGCACATACGCGCACACGCACACACGCTCGCACGCACACACGTACACACGCACACACGCACACACGCACATACACACACACGCACACACGCACACACGCACACACGCACAAGCGAACGCACGTACACACGCACACACACGCACACACACGCACACACGCACACCCATTCACACGCACACACGCAGACACCCACACACGCACATACGCACACACCCACACACGCAAACATACACACGCACACACGCAATCACGCACACCCGCACACACGCACACCATCACACACGCGCGAGCGTATGTGCGTGTGCGCGTGTGCGAGCGTGCGTATGCTGTGCTGTGTCTGCGTGTGCTGCGTGTCTGCGTGTGTGCGCACAGGCACACACGTACACACACGCACACGCACACACGCGCACGCACGCACACACCCGCATACACACGCACACACACGCACACATACGCACACACACGCACACACGCGCACATGCACGTTATGTTCGATCTCGACGAAAATTCGTAAAACGTCGTAAATACAGTAATACGTCGATTTAGTGATAGTGAAAAATATATGGTTGTATATTTAGAAACTAGATCGCACTAATCCATGTAATGGACAAGTGGAGTAAAACGTCTTATGAATCGAGCTTCTTATATTAATTTTTTTATTTTGTAGCTTTCTGTTGAAAATTTTGGAAAAAAGTTAATTCCATTATCATCTTGTAGGTTGGTGACCAGAGAATTTCCCAGTGTGGGTTAGATTGACATAGAGGTTACATCAATCTCGAATAATCCACTGCAAGATTGGATTATGTTCATTTCCACAGACAGACACACAAATATGAAAATGTAAACTTTCACCATTAACACTCATAAATACTATCTTGGATGTTAATGTGACAAATTCTAAACGTCGAATACATAATATGATTATAGTAATTTAGTAAAAATATGTATATAAATGTAAACATAATGCATTTAATCAACATTAATTGAATGACAGTTATTAATTTATAGTCTTACGTTTCAAACTTTATATTAATAGTTATGTTTATGTAGCATTTTAAAATTTTGAAAAATGTTACTACATTTTAACAATTACTAAACATTACTACTGACGAAGATAACTCAGTTATCGAAACTTTAGATTGTATAATTTAAAGTACACCATTAAAAAATCCCAAAAAAGATAAGTATTTTATTAAGACACACAAATGTCTACGTTAGTGTTATTGTTGCATTAAATTCGAAAATTATACATTTTTGAGGAATGACGTTTAAAACTTCGTGTCAGATAGAAATTAATAGACATGAATAGTTAACTTAAAAAAAATTCCAAAGCCGCCCACTTCTATAAGATATCAATAATACATTTTAATCCATTTTAATTCATATTTAACTAATTTGTAGAATTACCTTAGAACAAGCTTAAATACAAGATTTTAATGTACGTAGGTGTTTTCGTTCTAGAGTTATCGTGGAGACTAACATACATCCACATACATCCAGACATCATGGCCGATCTTGGCGAAATCGGGTCAAAAGTTGTAAAATGAGCTAAGTCGATTTAGCGATAGTGAAAATAAGTCGATTGAATAAACTTCTATACCTACATATGTATATGTGGGTTGGTAGGTAATAATTAATTTTATTTCATTCGTCTGGTGGATAGTTAACCAACATCACAGTGCTGTCATTAACTGAATGTCTCATATAATGTTGCGTGGTAACTCTATTGTAGCAAAGTATAAACATAAAGCACCTAAATTAGAATAAAATCTTATAATATTATCTTAGTTACTTAATAGTGTAAGCAGTTGATAGAGGGCAGTTCACGGAACAGTCTCTGGAACTATCGACGATGAAATAGTTTAATGAACGTAGGTTGTATTAACCGTGTGAAGCAATTCTGTATTCTAGTTTTATATATTATTGTGTAAAGAAACTATAGTAACTTTTTCCGTGACGTTGAGATACTTACCAATGCTGGAGCGATACTCTTTAGCTGAATAATCATACTGGTATGAGAATAGTTAGGTAACAAGTTAGCTAATTGTTTTTTACGAAATAGGTGTTATTTGTGACCCCATGTTGAAGGTTTAAGTAACTCAACAAGATAAAGAGTAAGTTGCTACAATTGTAGGACTCTTGTTGTTGAAAGACATATAATATTAACCCAACCATTCGGTACCCTTAATCAATACGCTGACCATATTTAAACTAAGTATGCATATTGTTGTTCGTTTGTGTTGTACATGCATTCTAACATTGGGCATAGGTATTGAATTGACTAAGTTAACACAGAAATATTGCACATTTTTATTATATAAGGTTAATTAATGTAGGTAGGTACTCATTATAGCAAAAAATAACCATTCACTATAGTTTTTCAATTTCAGTAAGTCAAGAGTTTAAAATTAAAATTTCAAACTCAAAAAACTACTACAATCCTACTTACAAATTTACATTTGATGAAAGTAATAATGGTACAATGGCGTTAAAAATTTCCACGCATAAGTCAGTTTGTGTTTATTTATGTTGTACAATTGCTACTCTTTATTCATATATTTTAATTCGTAGCAAAAATTTTACGTATCCTCTACAAATAAATAATTAACGATAATCAGAAATGTAGCGATGACAAACTATACATTTTTTCTAAACCATTCCTTTGATCATCCTCATTACTGCATATTTAAGTACCTTATTCGCTTAATCCATACTTTTAATACGTTTGGGTCTCGCACAGATGACTATGCGATGAAGAAGTGAAAACATCTTTTCGTGGTTGATCCACGTTCTGTTGAAACGCTGTAACTAATGGTCCACGCTATACTAAGGAGACCATTCCTTCCATATTATACGGAGCAGTTTCTTTTTTAAACACATCATTTCGTATATGTAATTATTTTTAGTAAATAGCGTAATTGTTTCGTCTTTGTAAAGAAGCCCCTTTATTGTCCCGTTTCTGGCGTTTCATTGTTTAGACGAATTAATCAGTCTAGAAAGTACGAAAAAAATAGCGCGACCTTCACATAACAAACAGGTTCTATAATTTACGAGACAAATCTAGCACTTTTGTCTACTTTAATAAATATCGCACGATCCCGCTTATGAGACAGTAGTAGTATAGCTATGTCAATTATGGATCACTTTTGACTGTACTTGTCCTTGAAAAGATTCAAGGTCAAGTGCATTGACCTTCTCAAAGCCATGCGTTTGCGGGAAATTTTAGATAAAAAAAATTTCAAGGTCGTGTGTTGACGGAAAATGAAAAATTTTATAAATTCAAGGTCACCTATTGGTGGGAAATTTAAGGGGAGATTTAAATTTTCAAGGTCACGCTTCCTTTTCATTATTCAAGCCATTCTTAGAATCAAGGTTCGTTGACTTTCTGGTTCTTGTATTGGCTAAATTGAGTCGAACTCTTCAAGGTCAAAATTTATTAGTATCGTATTACAATTCTTGAAATTTAAAAATAGATTCAGTTCTTGGAAAAAATGACAGGTTGTTGGTAAAAAGTAGGTCCAGGTTAAATGGTTCTTGTATTGACTAAATTGAGTCAATCTCTTCAAGGTCATAATTTATTGGTACCATAGCACAATTCTTAGAAATCTAAAAATAGAATTTTTAAGGTAAAAGTTTATTGACCTGCAGGGGTATCATATTACAATTCTTAGAAATCTAAAAATAGAATCAGCTGTTAGAAACGAGAGGGGGGGGGGGCTTGATAGTCAAATTCTTGGAAATTGCAAAATAAGCATTCGTAATCAATGACTCTTGTAACTGGCTTTGTGCATACGCAGGTCAAGGAGAGTATTTCACAAGTTGAAACCTGTTCTGGTAGGTACTGCAGTCATGGACACATTTTTCTTATATAAACCGTAGTGTGGTGTGTTGAAACCCGTCAGTTAGTTGGCAGTAGTTATTAAACATGGAATTAGCAGGGTTAAAACACAGCACCTATTGCAAACCTTTTAAAAATGTGCGTGGCCCCGAGATATATAAAAAGTATAGTGATAGATGTGGCGAACGTATTGTAATGGAAACAGCTGCTTTTAAATGTGTATTAACTCAGCGCTTTTATAAGTATTTCAAAAAAGAAACCAGCATTGAAGAATCTAAAACGTTGTTTAAGATGAAGGATGTGCTCCTTGGTAGGTTAGGGGCTGTTAGAAAAACAACAAAGATAACATTTTGTGTTTAATACTAGTGCTACAACCCCACCATATGTAAATTAGCTAAAATCATTTCTTACACACACTTACAATAGCGATCAAGCAACGTCTTTATATAAGTATAATGGAAGCGGTATTTCTGGAACAATCAGAACTCTTCAAGGTCAAATTTTAAGGGTAATTCTTAGGAACTTAAAAATACAATTAGCTCGTGAGGGGGTATCACATTAAAATTCTTAGATATCTAACAATGGAACCTTCAAGGTCAAAATTTATTGACCTGCAAGGGTGTCATTTTACAACCCAAAAATCTAAACCTAGAATCCATGCTACTCCACCACGAGTAAATTACCTAGAATCATTTCTTAAACAGTGTTTAGTCGTAGTGAAATTGCGAGCATGTAAAGTTGTTACCTAAGTATAATGTAACCGGAATTTCTGGAACAATTAAAAGTAATAGTTTAAAATTATGCAGTTGGTGGTGTCAAAATAGTGATGATAGTAGCAATAATAAAAATGAATAGAAACAAGATGAAGGTTATTCTTTTAACACAGACTGGTCATCATTTCAACACAAAGATGATTTATCATTATCAGGACTGTATAAACAAACATCTAAAGGAAACTTAATTGATTGTGGTTATTATAAACTGTCGAATGATACTTATCATCCAAACTTGTAGAAATTGGATGCAACCTTGCAACAATAGTGCGTATAGGGTGCGGCAGCTGCGAACAAAGCAATAATGTGGTGTTAGACATGAAGGATTGGAATGAACTTCTAAGATGGCATTCATATGTAGAATTACAACTCTTCCCATCTCAAGAAATTTAAAACCAAAATTATTGATCAAATGTAAACAAAGGAGAAGATATAGTCAATGAACAGCATTATGAATCTCTATCTACCAATCTTGGTGTTTATTACAATTAGGAATTGATAGAAGGGTGTGACAGAATTTTGGAAACTGGTATGATATCAAACTACAACTACTGTTCTTGCTCATTCAACGTTCATAGTGTAGAAGAACCATACAATTTAAAGGATATGATAAGCTATCGAATGGAATTTATTGAATCCTACAATCTAGCGTCTTTCTATGAAAAAAGTACACAAGCTGTTAACTACTCTTGCTTTTGTGAGAAATAATTTTATGGTAGTAATGATGCCATTTATAATGACACTAAAAATGTTGTAAATGTAAGGTGTAATATTAATTCACATAACACTGTACGCTTGATTGAAATTTTGTATTATCGTCCTACTTATGTAATGCACAGCATTGGCTAAATATTTTCTTACACAGATAGACAGATCAACAAACAGATACACAGATACACAGATACATAGATACACAGATACACAGATACAAAGATACACAGATACACAGATACACAGATACACAGATACACAGATACACAGATACACAGATACACAGACACACATACATAGATACACAGATACACAGATACAAAGATACACAGATACACAGATACACAGATACACAGATACACAGATACACAGATACACAGATACACAGATACACAGATACACAGATACACAGATACACGGATACACAGATACACGATACAGATACACAGATACACAGATACACAGATACACAGATACACAGATACACAGATACACAGATACACAGATACACAGATACACAGATACACAGATACACAGATACACAGATACACAGATACACAGATACACAGATACACAGATACACAGATACACAGATACACAGATACACAGATACACAGATACACAGATACACAGATACACAGATACACAGATACACAGATACACAGATACACAGATACACAGATACACAGATACACAGATACACAGATACACAGATACACAGATCACAGATACACAGATACACAGATACACAGATACACAGATACACAGATACACAGATACACAGATACACAGATACACAGATACACAGATACACAGATACAGATACCAGATACACAGATACACAGATACACAGATACACAGGTACACAGATACACAGATACACAGATACACAGATACAGAGATACACAGATACACAGATACACAGGTACCAGATACCAGATACCAGATACACAGATACATACACAGATACACAGATACACAGATACACAGATACGACAGATACACAGATACGCAGATACAGATACACAGATACACAGATACACAGATACAGACACAGATACACAGATACACAGATACACAGATACACAGATACACAGATACACAGATACACAGATACACAGATACACAGATACACAGATACACAGATACACAGATACACAGATACACAGATACACAGATACACAGATACACAGATACACAGATACACAGATACACAGATACACAGATACACAGATACACAGATACACAGATACACAGATACAGATACAGATACACAGATACACAGATACACAGATACACAGATACACAGATACACAGATACACAGATACACAGATACACAGATACACAGATACACAGATACACAGATACACAGATACACAGATACACAGATACACAGATACACAGATACACAGATACAGATACACAGATACACGATAGATACACAGATACACAGATACACAGATACACAGATACACAGATACACAGATACACAGATACACAGATACACAGATACACAGATACACAGATACACAGATACACAGATACACAGATACACAGATACACAGCTCGACCTTGAAATCTTGAGCTTAGTTTTCTCCCCGCCAGAGGGAGAGTGAGCTTGAACTTGTCCAGAATCGGTCTTGCATGTCCACTTATAATTACCATAATTTTATTTTAAATAGACAAATACAATGGAAGAGTGAGAACATTTTAGATGATGAAATTCGGCATATGATTTCAAGCGAATATTCAAAACAGTAGATATATCTTAATCAAGTTCGAGGTATTGCCAGATTCAGAATTAAGGAGTAGTGAGTTCTAAAGGAGTTCCTCAAGCAGGAAGGGTTATCGGTTCAGTTATATATCATTTAGGTTAAGGATATATTTAAAAATATTAAATCGAATACAATTCACAATTCCCTGACGATGTAGGTTTTCACGCAACAGTAACTACTCCAAAAAATAGTAAAAGAGAATTAGAACAAACAATAAATGATATTCATATAAGTTGAGGAGTTGTGGTCCCGGAAAAATTAAATTCCTACTTTAATTTAGTTAAATTAATTCATGGCATAAGAGTAGAAGGGAGTCTAGGTCTATTGTAGGATACGGTATAAGTACCTATGACCTAACGAATAAAGGAGTATTTGGAGATTTCAATACGCTGCGCTTAGAGAAAGCTTAGGATATAGGTGAAGCACTCCGATGAACAACATTACCTTAAGTGACTCAAAATGATCAAGCTAGTCTATTATTTTTGTATGCTTAGGTTTTGAAGTATATGTACTAGACGCACGTTATATTTGTTTCATAGTTATTTACAATTTGTCGCTTTTCGAATTTTTCTGTAACCGAGTGTCTACCATCGCCCCCTCGACTTGCCGCCCGTGCGCCCCGAACCCATTGCGCACCCGGATCAAAATCGCCCTATACACAACCCCCTTCCACTCGTGTAAGTTCATCATTTTGATATCGAATTTAAATTCTCTGTTATGTGGGTGAACCTAGTTGCATAAATCAACACGAGTGATTGAGTCAAACCGATCGTTTGTGCTTTAATTTCGTGAAGTCAGCTGCGCGTTTTGATCTGTCCATAATTTTTTATGTGCGGTTTTGCTAAAGTGTATTATATGGCACTAACCCGTACAAGAAGCACAAATGTCTGAGTCTAAATACGTCGTTTGTGTTTTAATTTCGTACGTGAAGTCACCTGTGTATTTTGAATTGTCCATATTTTTTCATGGGTGGTTCTGCTAAGACGTATTATACGGCACAAACCGGCGCAAACGAAGCATAAACTACTGAGTGACAACCCATCGTTTGCACTTTCAATGCGCTGCTCACTTCACGGACACCATGGCTCCCACCTTTTACGCATTCGCCCGAGTTAACTCGGGTTTAAGAACATGATTTTTTCTACTTGCCCGAGTTAACTCGTGAGACCAACAGTTTTGGTTTCTATATACAAACAAGCAAATATACTCGTTAAACAGTGTTGTAGTTATTTCCTCTCACCCGGAAAAAGTTGCCACCGTTTATTCACATTTGTACATTTTGTGCCCACTATTATCTCGTGAGTCAGTGTCGCCGTTTTATGCTTAACACGTTTATTTTTTCTGCAGAACATGGAAACTGATCGCGATTTGCTATTTAGTTCAAAAGATGAAGCTTTAGGACACAGTGGCAGTGATTCAGAGATCGATGCTATGTCAGAGGAAGACCGTAGTAATGAAGACACTCTTGGTTTAGCTCGACAATGGTTTGGAGTACAACAAGATAATTCTCCATCTCAACCATTCCCCTTCACTGAAGCTCCCGGTATAATGAATATTGATGTTAGCGATTATAGTTGCCTAAATTTCTTTGAGTTTTTTTTTTTAATGAACAGTTGATACAATGTGTTGTGAATGAGACAAATAGATATGCAAAAAGTCATATGCAAGGCAAAGAAAATACTTCTTAGTTTGACACAAATCCAAATGAAGTTAGGGTATTTCTGAATATTGTACTTTTGCAAAGTATAGTAAGAAAACCAGAATACCGTCGTTATTGGACAAAAAATTCATTATTATACACACCATTTCTTGGGGATTGTATCACTGGGAACCGCTTCGAAGTGATAAAACAATTTCTACATTTTTCAAATAATGATGAATTTGATTCAGCAAATCGCCCTTGACTAAAACTCAACAAAACTTGGCCAATTTATGAAGATCTAAATAGAAAATTTGGCGATGCCATTACACCAGAGAAATGTGTGACTATTGGTGAAAGTTTTTTACTATACATAGGTCGCCTGGGATGGGTGCAACACCTTCCACTCAAATAAGCCAGATTCGGCACGTACTTATTATGTGTCAAAAAATGGTTACTTCTACCATTTTATAACCTATACTGGTAAACATACCGTTCTTGACAGAGAATTTGAAGATCTTCGAAGGTCATCGCAAGTGGTGATGTCTTTGATGAGACCATTGTTGAATAAATAATATTGTTTGACGATGGATAATTTTTTATAACTCACCAGGATTAGCTGATCTACTGATAAAAAATAAGACGGATGTTTATGGAACATTACGCGTATCACGAAAAGAAATACCTAGTGAGCCGAAGTGTAAAAAATTGAAAATTGGAGAAGCAATTGCTTTTCAGAGAGAAAGATCTCTCTTATCTCTGCCATTCACAAATCATCAATGGTGGATGTAGAGACCCGCAAAGGAATAATAAAAAAATCGCAACTTGTGTTGAATTATAACCACACCATGGGTGGTGTTGAACGTGTCGTTCCTATGTTGTGCCAAGAAAAAGAGGTTCAGCGAAGAAGGTGCAATTATCTTAGTCTTCTTTTGCATAAAACATCTTTTTGTGTTTTTTCTCAAGATTTATTAATGTTCTTTTGCATTTTAAGAAAATAGAAAATAAAATAATTGGTGGAAAAACGGAGCATTGCCTAAATTAGCCCCTCTTTAATAGGTGGCGCCTCAAATATGTTTGAGCTAGCCTTCAACAGTTCCCAGATGTTCAGTTGATGCCTCCATGTTGTTATCAGCGTTCTGCACGTTTGTTTTTGCCGGATTATTAGTGGCCATACTTTAACAGGCAAGGTAATTATTGTTTCTCACGAACATTACGTTGTTGCAAGTATTATTTTGTAAATTGTTATTTCTTTTATGTTGCCAACCTTCAATTGTGATCTCTATATAGATTCAGTAGTAGAAAAACTTTGGTTAGGTTTTGGATCTACATAGACATTCGTTTTTAGGTATGTTCCGATTTTGGAACTTTAAGTGTAGTGAAGTGGAATTTTTGTTATAGGTAAAATACAAGAAGGTTTTATGGGAACCAAAAGAGATATATGTCTGATAGTTTTAACCGTTTATTAGACAAAATTAATGAAGAAAACTTTGATTCAGTCGACATTTACATCACATCCCCCGCGGATGACTCCGAAGGTGACTCCGAGGTATCTGATAAAGAAGATGAGGTTGATTTTGCGAATAAGCTTTCGTCAAAATCTTATACTCTAGCTGAGCATAAAAATGCGTGGCAATCATGTGTATGACACAAGTGATGGTGAGTCAGATCACGGGACTCTCTCTGAAGAAGCGAAATCTAATAATATTAAAAAGTTGGACAAGATTGAAGATCAACAGGCCACTTCAAGCGGAAATAGAAACAGGCTAAAGGAAAGAAAAGTGAGCGACAGTAGTGAAGGCGGAATTGAAAAAATTAGTCAGGAAAAGAACAAGAATAGATTAATAGAAAAATGGAATAACGGAGATCTTACATGCCCTGCGATGTCTACTGTTACTTCAATGCCACTAACAGAAGACGTAAAACTAAGTAATTCTGGCGACCTATTTCAGACAATAAAATATGCCAAAGAAAAAAATGCAAATAGTACGTTTTACTTATCTGTAAATGAGATGAAAGTTTTTTTGCCATCCTCACGATATCCGGATATAGCACCAAACCAAGACGCGATATGTATTGGAGTTTAGATGCAGATCTAAGGAATCAATATATCGCCGATTTAGCAATCGATTTAGAGGAATTTTAAGAAACCTACATTTTGCAGATTATGCATACCTACCTGAAGACGACAGATTTGGCAAAATTCGTCCTCTGATTGACCACTCGAACAAAAAATTTTTGGAAAATTTACCTGAAATTGAAAATGTTGATGTAGACGAATCAATGGTTTCGTACTACACTGATCACAGTTGTAAACAAAAGATTTTGGGCAAACCAATTAGAAACCGCTTCAAATTTTGGTCAGTCAACAATTCAAATGGATATTTGATAAGTACAGAGCCTTATCAGGCAAAAGGCACGCATCTACAAAATTGGGAGTTTGGTCTTGGTGCATCAGAAGTAACCACCTCAAAAAATTGTATCCAGATCGTCATTACAATTTTTTTATTGATAACCTTTTCACTGGTTTCCCACTTCTCATAAGAATGACTGAACTTGGGTATGGTTCTACGGGAACAATACGTCAGAATCAAACTGAAAATTGTCCTTTCACAAAAAGCAAAAAAAGGGGTTCCACTAGCTCATACGTGAACAAGAATAAAAACATGATAATGATGCAGTGGGTTGATAATTCTGTAGTTCAGGTTGCATCAAATGTATATGGTGTAATACCAACAAAATCTGCTAGAAGATATTCCGCGGCTGAAAAAAAATACGTTGCCGTTCAAACGCCAAACGCTTCACATTTTGATAATATACACATGGTAGGCACAGATTTAATGGATCGAAATATATCCTACTACAGGATTAAAATCCGGAACACAAGTGGTATTGGTCTCCACTTTATCACCTGTTGTCAGTAACGCTCTCAAACCCTTGGCATTTGCAGAGAATAGAAATTGAAGCAAAAAGAAGTTTTTGTCAACTACGGATAATAATTATGGGAAAATCGAGCCCGCCCTAGACCTTTTAGGTTTTATTAGAGATATTGTGTCTACGTATTTACATACAAATCGTGATTTAAAGTCCAGAGGTGTATTAACTATAAACGTTCCTGTAGCTGTCACTAACAATTTGAATGTGTCGCAGTATCCAGGAACTCTCAAATAAAACCGACATAAAGGTTGTAAAAAAAATTCCACTTTGGTAGTGGTGTGTGTCGTCTTAACCCTCTATTGCATGAAGTTCCCAATCGGGAACACAACAAAAAAAATCGGTAACTGCGAACCTTGGTTACATTTTCACAGTGTGGGATGCAGATGCCTATACATGCTTTGAGTAGCTGCCACTAGATGTCTATGATAACGGCCTTAGAACTATTTCCATATTAGTGCACGTGAACACGTCCAGGTTATGTTTACGATTAAATAATCTTTTTTGCACTTCGTGGATTAAAAGTACTGTTTGGTGCCCCCATTTCGGGAACTGAAGTGTTACTTTCAATCTCTAGGGATTAAAAAATAATTTAATCTTGTTATGGCATTGAAACATTTGGGATTTTAAAAATAATTCATAAATTTCATTAGCCTTGAATAGTGTAGCTTCTTTGTCAAAGTGGCTTTTCTAATAATTTAAATTTATCATAGATGTAATATTCTAATTTTCAGAAAATAATACACTTAATACTATTATTACTCCACGAAGTGCAAAAAATAGCGTAGATACCACGAGATTGAAGTTCCTTAATCCCTTGAATAGTTGTTGGTCTCGGGCTTCTTTTCGCGGGATTATATGAGTCACTTCAATCCCTTGTTATCTAATATACTATTAAACAGTTTAGTATGTTTGTAAAAATTCGGTAAGTTTTATAAAATAAATTAATTTTCCTATTGCCACTTTACCCTTACGCATTAATATTTAGTTAGAACAAAGGACAATTCTTATTTGGCCTAAAATATGCAAAAATGTTTTTGTTCCTGGACGGAAACAATGTGCACATAGCCTACAAAATGTATGTAGTAACGTTATGACATTGAACAATGTTCTTGGTCTCAGAAGTGTAGCAGGTATAGTGCCCAGGACCTTCTATGGAAAACGCAAAGTTGATTATTACGCTGTCAAAGTGATTCCTTCAGACAGTGAAGATTCGGAGTTGTCGGACGAAGAAATTGTAGAACTTATACCTAATAAAAACGTATTTTTTGTTACGCCTGATGATCAAGACAGTTTTTAAGATGATTCTGATAGCTACATACCTTTAGCTCAGTTGGCTCAAAAAATTTCAGTAGCTAATACATGTGCGAAACAACCACGTCCACCTATAAAATGGCAAATTTCTCATATGGATCGCAACAATGTTGAGGTTGCACTTGAGAGGATTGAAACTTTACCTGATAACATATTACACCTAAATAACCCGTATAAATTATTCATTTTATATCTAGTGAGTTGGTGATTGAAATTGTTTGCCAGACGTGCATTTGTAGTACACAATGTCAACCAAACAGACTCTTTACAACATACCACGAAGAGATTCAGCGGTTTATGGGCATATTATTATGGATTCTATAGTTCGACAACGAACAACACGTCGCTATTGGTCTCCACAGATCCGAATACCACAAATTGCTGATATAATGCCTGTAAACCGCTTTGAGATCATAAAAAGGTTCATACATTTCAGTGACAATACAGAAAATTCTAGAATCATCGATAAAATTCTACCGTTCATTACCCAGCCAAAAAACGCGTGTGCTCAGATACAGAAGAATTTGTTTCGTGCGACGAGCAAATTATTCCTTTCAAAGGACGCAGCCGTTTGAAAACCAGCAACCCTAAGAAACCCCACAAGTGGGGCTATAATCTGGCAGGCGTAACGGGGTTTACATATAACAAAGTTACTTAGATATTCCAGATATACCGGATTTAGGCGCAGCAAGTAATGTGGTAGTACGAATGTCTGATATAGTTCCGTCCAACAAACATAATAAAATTTATTATAATTACTTTTCAAGTCTTCAATTAGTGCCCCATTTGGCCCCTGTACGTTCAAATCGCCTATCAATTATAAACCTACTGTAGAGAAGGAAATTAAAAAACAAGGACGAGGATACGGAAAGTACAGCAACAATTGAAAACACAGAAATACACGTTATACAATGGTTCGACAATAAAGTTGTGTCACTGATTTCAGATTATTGTGGTATTGAACCATGCTCGAAAGTAACACGCTTTTTTCGTTCCGAAAACACTAAAAAAAAGCATCGATTGCCCAGATATAGTACAGCAGTATAACATGCACGTGGGTAGTGTTGATCTCGTAGATTCACTAATAGGACTATATCCAATTAGAGTGACAAGTAAAAAAATGGTATCGTGTTTTTTACTGCATGCTGGATTTAGATCTTGTAAACACTTGGTTACTTGACAGAAAAATCAAGCAGCCTTGGAAAACAACAAGAAGCTATGCCGCTACTTACCTTCAAAGCTATTTTGGCAGAGCAACTCTGCTGTCCGGGAAATATTGAAGAAAGGAGTAAAGTAGGTCGCCCCATAAGTAGGAGTACAACTCCAGCTACCATACCAAAACGACGATGCATTGAATCACGACCGAATCAATATCTGCAAGCTGACCAGACCAATTTCATCATTGGCCAATATGGACAACACAGAGGATGAAGTGCAAGAAGGAAAAATGTCCCGGAAAGAGTAGGGTCAAATGCGAAAAATGTAAAGTGAATCTATGTTTTCATGGAAAAACTAACTGCTTTAACGACTTTCACTGTTCCATTTATTTATAAAACTAAAAACGAAAATTTTGTACCTTTTGTATAATAAATATATTTTTAAGGAACGGATTAAATGTTTGTTGTATTCATAACGTTCCGCATTGTGCACATAAGCTTTTTTTTTCAAAAATACTATACTTTCCATGACAATTTATAATTAAAGCTGTACATTGTTACTAAAGAGGTCACAAAAAGCAGAAATTTTTTTTAGATAGTTTTGAGAATTTAAAAAAATTCATGCAATGGAGGGTTAATGTGAATCTTTTGGATTGTTTTAAAATTCTTCATGAACAACTGAAATAATTATACATTTTATAATAAGTGGTCGTGTTCCAATAATGGAACTTTTTTCCTTAGCCCTGTATAAAAAGTCATTGGTGAGGTAGAACTTTTTTACAATTTTTCCTCAACTTTGATCAATAATACCCTTCAGAAAATCAACTTCATTCAGAAACTAAAAATGTGGCAATGAATGGGTTAATTACTTCCACGTCCAACGGATGGGAAGTACTGTATTGCTAAAAAAAATTTTATCTGCTCAATCGCTTTAAAATGATCGAAAACGTCCAAAAACAACATTTGAGCAGAAAAAATCTTGTCTGTGTGTACTCCATAACTTTCGAAAGACTTAACATATCAACTTGAAATTTGGCACACATATAGATATCAACTAGCCAAAGCGACTGATTGTATTTTGGATCAATAAGATATGGGGAAAGGGCTGAAATTTGGGGGGTAATTACCCTGTTTGCAAATTTTTATTTTTTTAGATTTTTTTCCTTTTAATATATGATTATTAACATAATTGTGAGTATTTTTTGTTCGACTATAATTTCTCTGTACAACAAACGGTTTACAAGATATTGACAAAAAAAAACACTTTCAAAAACCAGTTTTTCCTAAATATCTCCGGAACGACTTAACATATTCAAAAAGTGAAAATACGATTAGATAGAAAATAAAATTTCTTACAAAAAGTGCTTTGTCATTTTCGAAATATTTCCAAAAAAATCGATTTTGGAACCCGTCCACACGATTTTTTTGAAATTTTGGTGTTAGAAATTCAAATTTCTGATCGAAAAGCATTCTTGTAATTTTTTTGTAAAGTTAATCGTTTTCGAGTTATTTACAAAAAAAAAAACGATTTTTTGATGTGGAAGTATTGATACAATTTGCAGCGGTTTTTTAAATTGCATTAACACATTGCCTGCCACGTCACCCACATAGGGGTGAAAGTGATGTTTCCGTGAGGGCCACGTCACCCATGTACGGGTGACAGACACATTTACCTGTAGACCGTGTCATACACATTTGTATACCAGCCAACGCGTTTTAAATGAGGATATAACTTGGTAGCCTCCTGTGAAACATCACTTTTTGGTTGGTTTTAGCAAACTAACAATCTTTGGTTTTATAGGACAATTTAAAACAAAAGTGTTCTTTTATAATTTATTTATTAATTAAAATGCCAGAAAAATAAAAAACATTAACGTTTAAAAACGGGGGAAAGAACGTAAAAAAATAAATTAGAACATTCTAAAAACGTAAAAAATAAATGGAGGTAATGTAACGTAAACAGTTTCAATAAATAAGGTAATAATTTGTTAATTTTTCTGATGAATTAAATTAAAACATGGCAAACATAGCTGAGATAAATCTACACAGCCATCGCAATGAGTATAGACCCCTTTGCCTTTTTCCTGGCTTGATTATGGCCTAGCTCCATTTTAATTCTTCCATAACAAGATGTACATTTTCGTCTCATCTTCTTGCCATTTTCGATTGTCGGAACCTAATGATGTGCTGATTTCTTTCCGTGCTTAGGTTGCGGTTCGCTTGCTTGTTCAATATTGAGTAATTCTTCGACTACAGCGAGCAGGTATTACAGGTTGCATTTCCATAGCTAAACCACCAGCTGCAGAGTAATTTGTAGGGAATTCATCTTGAATATTCGATTCTTCTGTAAATTGGTCCGGACCAGAAGATTGTTGTAATGAAGGAACAACATTTGCAGAAGTAGAGGGTTGATCCAATTCGATTGGGTCTATAGAACTACCAGGAGCAGTGTTAAGATAAGGTTTGCTAGGAGGCGTATTTTTACGATTAACAGGAACTAATGTAGGTGAATGTTTAGTAGAGGGAAGACGAACATCACGAGTGTCTTTCCATACTAACACGACAATACCGTTATGGTCTTCACGAGCATTAATGTCGCCTTTTTTTAATTTGGCTGTTACAACTTCCTTTGGCATATGTTTTTTGTTTGCTCTGAATGTTCCTACAACATGGGCATTCTGATCTATCAATGCTTTAGCCAAGTCATAACTGGTATAAAAGTGATCGATATATAAAGTTCTGCCCTGATTAAAAAGTGTTTCTGCTAATTGTAAACAAACGTTATGCGCCAAACCAATTTCTCTTATACCACTTGCCGCCCTACCGGCATAAATTTTTATGGACCGTGTATATCCATCAATGGATTATAACTTAAATAGTTTTATGCCGTAGCGATGTGCTTTATTAGGAATATATTGCCTAAAGATTAGACGACCTCTCCATGGCACAAGCGTCTCATCGATAACGATGTCCTGGTTCCAATATGTCTACTAACGGCTGAATTTTTCTCAGGCGATTTCCCACCTGAGTGAAATGGATCATTGATAAAAGCATTTGGTACCGATTTATTGGCATAATGGAAGACGGAATTTCGTTTTTGTAAATACCGCTTTTGGACCAATAATTTTGGAGAGAACTAATTTTTACTAATCCCATCCATATCGTTAAGCCTAAGAATTTTCTTAATTCTTCTACATTCGTCTCTTTCCATTTATTAAGTCGCGAATATTTTTTGGTAGTTCTAGGGTTAATAGTTTATCGAGCAAACTCGTTTGTTTGTGCAACAATGTAGTTAAGTAATTCGTCATCCACCAAAAGGGAAAACACACCTAGAGGGGTAACGTCCGGCGAAATATCTTTTTGTACCCCATGGAGTGCAGTAAACTCAAAGTTTTTGTGTCTGCCTTCAGACGTAGACCAAATACATTCTGGTGGTACGAGATTGTCTGGTTCTTCTGATGCAGCTTCTCGCTCTTTCTCCAGAGTCATCTCCTATAAGACATCTGCAATATTGTCCTGCTGCCCATCATTGCTGCTCGACAATTCTTGCTCATTTTTACTGATCGATTCAACCCATAAAGGATCGTCAACAGAATCCCGTTCATCTACCTCGTTCTCAAATTCGTCTATATTGTTCGCAATATCTTCTAATTCTTTACCACTTAACTTCCGCTTACTCATTGTCACTTACTATTCACGCACTAAAAGTACCTAACTATTCACTACTTGTCTGTTTCTGAGAACTCAGTACACACCTGCAACAAAAAAGGAGCTAAAACAAAAAAACACCGTCACCCCTAAATAGGTGACGTGGCCCCACACGGAAAAAATATAAAAATATTTCCCAGGGGGCCATGTCACCCATATGTGGGTGACGGCCAAAAAACTTAATGTAATAAAAAAAAACATCGAAAATACATTTAGTTGTACCGGGTGTCCCAAATTCGTTGTAATTGCGGGGTATCTCGGTTGTTATAAAAGATAGAAACTTGCGGATGTCGCAAACCTTTGCTACTTTTTCATAAAACCTAAGATGGCGTATTCAGATTTTTTGTAACTGTTTTAGTTTGGGAGATACAGGGCGATTTTGAAAAGTGTGTCGTTTTGGACCCCCTCGATATCTCGGTTATCTTTAAAGATATCAAAAAGATTTAAACGCTATCTTATACATTTTTTTACGCCAAGTTCAGTGGGGTGCTCAATTTTTTTTTCGGGGGTTCCGTTTTTAAGATATGGGCCAAACATATATTTTTTTAAATGGAACACTGTGTATTTTTTAAGCTCAATAAATCCCATTTTGTTTTCTCATTTCAGTGATATATATCACTTGTCCACTTTTTTTTTATTAACCATGTTGATCGTAAACATTTTAAAATATAACAACATATGGTTCTTAACTGAAACATTCTATATATTTTTTAATTAATTTTATCAATACAGCTACTTACTTACACAACACATTTATCTTACAACTCTTGGAACTTTATTATCTTACAACGAAATTAAACTAAACAACTCAAACTTAAATATTAAAAACAACACTACATTCTAAATTGTTGAGAATGGTTCCCATTTTCTTCTACACATTTTTGGCAAACCTTAAATATTCTATTTAAAGCACTTAATATATATATATATATATATATATATATATATATATATATATATATAAATATATAAGGGTTTATTTTGTAAAGGGTCTCGTGTATAGCATTTTGTAATTGAAGGAGAGTATCATACCTCCTTGAATAAATTTCGTTTTGAATATGCCCACATAAAAAAAAGTCTAAAATGGACAAGTCCGGTGACCTTGGAGGCCAATTTACAGGGCCACGTGTGCCTATCCACCGATTGGGAAAATGCTCATCTAGAAATGGTCTAATAATATGTGCATTATGTGCGGGGGCCCCATCATGCTGGAAATAAACTTGATTTCTGTGGGCTAGTGGAACGTCTGCAAGTAATTCGGGCAACATATTTTCTAAAATTTGCTGGTAGCGAATAGATGTCAAACCTCCGTCAAAAAACTGATACCTTATTTTTGTTCCAAAAACAAAGCACGCAACAGAGGACCCAAAACGACCTTGTTGTTGCTGTTGAAAAATTAAGTAATTGTTTTCTTTTGACCAATATCTTGAGTCGCGTCGATTAAAAATTCCTGCACTTGTTATGTGCGCCTCATCAGACCAAATTACTTGTCTTGCAAAATTAACATTTTCACGACACATTTGCAGGAACCAGTTGCAGAAATTCATGCGTCGTTCAAAATCGCCTGGAAGCAGTTGTTGGACTACATGATCTTTATAAGGAACAAAACTATGTTTTCTTAATATACGCTGTGCATTAGCTTTTGAAACCCCAACACTATCTTCGATTTTCCTGCAGGAAGTTCGAGGATTTACGGGTACATGTGCCAACACGTTAATTTCCTCATTTTCTTGATTTTCTTTTAAACTATACTTATGTTGTCTGGGTTTTATAAATGAACCAAAATTTAATAAATTATCACTGGTCTGCGTTTCAAAACTTTTTTTCTAAGGTCACGGGTTTTTTAGGTGATCTTGTATATTTGATGCACGCTGAATTCAAAAATGTAACTCACTTTGCTCAATCAGGTCACATTTCTTTGCTACCTCAATATTTAGGTAGTAGTCTCTTAAGTGTATGTCATTCAAGTGTTCTAAACTTTTAGGTTTATTGTCTCAAAACAGAATTATTTCCACATCGTATAGTTATATTAAATATTAGATATTAAAATAGTGTAGTTAAAAAAGGATGAAAAGATACTCCTGAGTATCAGATCTTGAAAATTACGCTGGAGGTACAGCTGTAGGTGGCAACTCTGTATACAGATATAGAGGTGGCAACTCTGTATGAGAGAGAGGTGGGGGCAGCCGGGATTGAGCAGACCTTGCTTCTAGCTTGCTAGTATGACTTGATCGTTCTGAGTGTAAACAACATTGTTAGAAAATGAATGGAAAGTGTAAGAACCATCCTGACCGATTTTGCTAGATTTGTGGTAAAGTCATCATGCCACGTAGGAAGTTAAAAATTACTCCTTTTGTGAGGAAAATGTATCATGCATACTTTGGAGTTAAAATTGGTGATGAGGACAAGCCATTTGCACCACACGTGTGCTGCAAAACTTGTGTTGAAAGCCTGCAGCGCTGGAGCAAAAAAGAAACAGGAGTGTCTTGGTTTTGGTGTACTTATGATTTGGAGGGAAGGAAGAGATCACACTATTGACTGTTATTTCTGCATGACAAATTTACAGGGTAAGTTAATGTCTTTTATTCTCATTAATTTATATTTAATTAATTAATTAATTAAATTAACATCTATTTAACATAAATTAGATGTAGGCCTAATAATTAAATTCATTCAATTATCATACCTACTGTAATATGCATCTTTTAAAATTAATTTAGTATCTTAATTGAATTAATTTAATTACTACATCTGCATTTATTTTCAGGTATTAACCAAAAAAACAAAGAGAGTGTGAAATATCCAGATTTGCCATCTGCCGTAAGACCAGTCCCTCACGGACCAGGAATTCCGATTCCAACACCTGTAACGTTATCTTAATTAATTTGGTCACATTTCTAGGATCGCTATTCTATGGAATAAATTGTTTTCATTTTTCTTTACTGTCGGATAGCGTACGTTTGCAGTCTACTTGATTCTCATTGGTGTATTGCGTTCGTTAATCTCGAACCCTTGTTTCCGCTTTTAGTTTCGTTTTTTTTTCTCTGTTTCCGTGGTTGCAAGGGTACACAAAAAAAAAGTGAGTTAGATTTTTTTTGCTTCGCTTCACTTGAACCGCGATTCATTGACATGATTCTCTAATTATAAATAAAACGGATATTTTCCGGATTTCTCGATCAATGAATAATTAATTTTTGTGCCGAACCTGATGCTAGTTCGCGTCACTTAAGTTACGTGATAATTATTACGGTTTCAAGCGTTCAAGAGTGTTGTGTTTCTCCTTATCTAATTTTAACGCTTGTGGTTACCAGCTTACAAGGTCAGTAATTTTTGTGAATCATTCCGTCATTTAATGTTATATTTTCTTTCGTAGCGTTTTTTTTTTCTTTTCGTTTTCGCTTATTTTTCTCCCTCTACGTATATTACCTACCCACTACCACTTCGAGTTGATCCAGCGTCGTTAATAGAAAAAAATAACACCGCTGCCATTTTGAATTTTTCTTACGAATGAAGAAATTCTAATTTAATGACTTATAAAGAAAACTACTGTCTGCTCACACGAATTTACCTAGAAAATTTCACTGTCACTATTTGCTTATTTGATTTCTTTCTAAATTCATAATTTTGTTTAAGTTTCAATTATTTATCAATATTGTAAACCACTTTACCTTTAACTATGTGTTTGCCTATTGTAACCTAATTTATTAGTGTACCTCCAGTATTCGAATTTGTTGTCAATCAAGTAATTAATGCATCCATTTTTTTAGGGCCAACCTATTGTTTAAGGTCCGAATCATTATTGTTTTCTTTTCCATTTAGCTTCTGTAATTTCGGACGTTACTTGCGCAAGGAAACGACACCGGAAAGAAGTTATTTTCATTTGAGATTATTGATATACTTGATCGCTTGTTTACTTGGGTAAACCGAATTCTGAAAACTTTGTAAGATTAACGTAACTAATATCACTTTTCCTCCCTTTTTTTTTGTTGCTCGAGGATTAATTTAAGGTAATTTGGATCAATCATTCAATGTTATATTAAAATAATATTTATTTCCTTTTTTTTATTAATCAATCCTTACGGGTATCTCTATTACTTGTCAAATTTATGTTACCATTTAGACCATTTATCTGTTTTGATGGCGATTATAATTTTGTGACCCCATTGTGTCTATTTATTCATAATTTTTCTGTGATTTATTTAGTTTTTCGTACTTCGAACTAAGGTAAATTACAAATATAACTATCTAGGAAGTACGTGGCGTCCATTTTTCCTGATTATTATTTTATTTTATTTCTGTATATAATATTATGTATAATTATTTAACTGTATTAACCCACCCCAATGCCTACTAGCACTGAACCACCGGGCCTTGGCTTTATAAATTCTGTTACCAATTAAAGTTACCGTAACACACCAACTGATAACCAGAGTGATTTTTCTGACTCAGATGATGAAATGCATGAAGAGGATACTGGGGATATTAGTGATGCATATCATGCCCCCTCAGATTCATGGCAACCTAAACCACTGAACCAAGATGAACTGAATGATTTGACACGAGATTTGTGCTTATCTAAAGAATCTGCCCAGTTACTAGGATCACGTCTTCGTGAAAATAGATTGTTAGCTTCTGAAACAACCACTGGTACCGTAGTCGTGAAGAAGAGTTTCGACAGTATCTCAGAAAGGATGGAGAAGCTTCTCTAGTTTACTGTCATGGCATTGAAGGTCTCATTGAAGCTTTGGGTATTACTTATATCTCTACTGAATGGCGTCTTTTCATAGACTCATCAAGTAGAACTTTGAAAGCTGTATTACTCAACATTCGCAACGTGGTTGCTTCTATTCCAGTGGGCCATTCAGTACAAATGAGTGAAACCTACAGTAATATGGACCATTTGTTAACTGTTTTGAAATATGAACATCACAACTGGAAGATATGTGGAGACCTAAAGGTATATTTTTAGCTTAATACACTGCATGCTTGATGTTTTAATTTTGTAAGTATGTCATACCATACACAGGTACGCATTAACACTATTTGTTACAGGTTCTTGCCATACTGCTGGGTCTACAAGGTGGCTACACGAAATATCCATGCTTCCTATGCATGTGGGACAGTCGGACAGATGAGAAGCACTACGTACAACGCATCTGGGAAGCAAGACCTGCCCTGACACCAGGTTTGCACAATGTTAAGTCGCAAGCTCTCGTGGATCCTCAGAACATTCTACTTCCACCGCTGCACATTAAACTTGGCTTGATGAGATCCTTCATAAAAGCAGTGAACAAAGAAGGTAAAGCTTTTACTTTCTTAAAACAAAAATTTCCACGTGTCAGTGAGGCCAAACTTACTGAAGGTATTTTTGATGGTCCTCAGATCAGGGAGCTTATGAAAGATTCACAATTCGATGAGAGTATGGAGGATAAAGAGGGGAATGCCTGGTTATCATTGAAATCAATAATTAAAAACTTCCAGCTACTTGGTGCTCGTATGGCAATAAAGATGCACTTTCTCAGCTCGCGTTTAGATTACTTCCCTGAAAACTGTGGAGATTATAGTGAGGAGCAGGGCGAGCGTTTCCATAAAGATATTAGAGTGATGGAGGAGAGGTACCAGGGTCGCTGGGATGTGAACGTGCTTGCGGACTATTGTTAGTGCCACAAGAGAGACATTCCAGATGCAAAACATACGAAAGTCCTTGAAAAAAGCTTTTCTTCCATAATAATGATGGTAATAATGTTAATGTATATTATATACATAATTTAGACTTTATCCACATTTAAAACTGTTTTCAAACTACAAACAGAATATATTGTATTTTAAAAAATTGTTAAATGTCATATTTTAAAAAGTGAAATAGCAATAAAACCTGACCTGACCCAACAAAATAAGTGACATTTCTGAATTCAGCATGTGCTATATATCAAGAATCAGCATAAAAAACCTTGACCTCAAAAATGACGCAGACCAGTGTTATATGTAATTCGTAAAAAAATTGCCTTGTTTGGCTGCCTTTTCTCAGGAAATCTAAAAGTATGATTCTTTAATATTAGTGTTATAATATTTACTTTATAACAATCTTACTGATTAAAATATAATTCGAAGCCTCTTCTGAATTTTCATTCATGTAATAACATTTAAGCATATCACTTTTCATAATATTCAAAGTTCTGCCATAGCAAAATAAATTAATAAAACGTTAGAGATAATAAATATTTAATTATTTAATAATGACATATACACTAGATAGGTATACTAGATTTAACTATCTTTTATTTCGATTGGCATAGCCACCTATTTTTTCTTAGGAATTGATCAACACTTCCAAATTATAAACAACCAGCAAAACCTAGCTTAGGTATTAAGTAAAGGGCAAGTAAGATACAATGATTTTATTATTTTATTTATTTAATCTAATATACAAAATACAAATAATACGTAATAATAACCTGTATAATTATTGTTGTTACGTTTTTTCCTATACTTGTTTAAATTACAACTAATATATAATTACAGAAATAAAAGTCAATACATTAATAATTACTAAATATAGCAAGTGCTGGATCAATATATGACTTTTATAGAATTGCAATACAATTTATTAAACTTAAAATATATATAGCGTGTTCCATTTAAGAATCATATGTCGTTATATTTAAAATGTTTAAAAAATGAAAAGTGGCAAATATATATATACACTGAAATGAGAAAAAAATGGGATTTATTGAGCTTAAATGATACAAGGTGTCCCATTTAAAAATTATAAGTTTGGCCCATATCTAAAAAACGGTATCCCGGAAAAAAATTAAGCACGCCACTGAACTTGGCGTAAAAAAATGTATAAGATAGCGTTTAAATCATTTTGATATCTTTAAAGATAACCGAAACTTCGAGGGGGTCCAAAACAACACACTATTCAAAATCGCCCTGTATCTCCCAAACTAAAACAGTTACAAAAAATCTGATTACGCGATCTTAAGTTTTATGGAAAAGTAGCAAAGGTTCGCGACAACCGCAAGTTTCTATCTTTTATAACAACCGAGATACCCCGCAATTACAACGAATTTGGGACACCCGGTACATAAACACTAATAAGAATAGATAAAAAATAATAAACTCGGAAAAATTGATGTGGCCCCCAGGAAATTTTTATGAAAATAGCTTGGCACGCAATGTGTTAAGAGGTCAAAAAATCTTTTAGTTGTCTTTCTTTATAACCTTTTCGCTACCCTCACATATTTTTTATTTTTTTAAATCAGTTCGTAAAAATCTAAACAAAGTCGATTTTTTCTTAATAATCTGTCAATAACAGTCTCTTTCCAAAACTAGGAATATTTATATGAATTCCATTTACATGCATTTTTATACGTAAATTATTCATTACATTTATCATACATGCATATTTTCCTGTTAATTACACCATAGTGAGAAAATTATTTAAATGAAATTCAATACAGATACTAAATATTTCCTACAAACTTCCATTATTCAAAGATTAACAAAAATGTTGTTTGGGCGTTTACATGAAGAATGTTTTTTTTTTACAAAAGGAATTTATGTTGACTATATAACATTTTATTTTTGTTTCGTGCACTTATACGTACGACCTGACAAGTACCTACTTAGTGTTTATTCAGTACACAATTTTTTTGAATAGTTAAAGCAGTAAAATGTACTACAAACATTTTTATGTATTACCTACTAATAATTATAGCTTTCTTTGTCACTTACAGGGCAAACTCCAACTTTAATCACAATCCCGGTAACAGCTGGATCCCGTAATTATACACGACCTTCGTCAACTGTATAAATAAATTAAAAATTAGATACTCTTGTGACGGGTGACATAACACATGGTAAAAATAATTATAATCTCATACAATTTTATGTATACAATTGTTTTTAAGTGCATTCGACAACATCTGGGGTAATATTCATAAAATTCTTAAAATTGTTCTATTTCACCCTTATAAGAGTAGTGCCTGTTATATTAAATGTTTATAAAGGTTATTATTCTACACCTAAACACTTATACACCCCTTGTTACTGTCAGAAATAAATACTACCGTCTCTTCGGTTGAGCGTCACACAAAGCCAATGGGATACAAAACTTTCGTTTATTTCTATATCGACAACAGTAGTAATTTTGAAACCGTGATTGATGGATAACATGTAGCCTAAATGTGCTTGTTTATGTTAACCTGGATAATAAGTAAGTTTTTCTTTAAAGATTTTCCTTTGCTTGTATCAATTAAAATTATGTAGGAACACTAAAGTATGTGGGTTACTAATTCAAATCCGTAAATTTTAGTTTAATCACAGAAACAGATTAGATTCTTAATTTAAAAAATGCACATTACTTTAAAATAATATCAATACAAGCATGTTATAATTTAATTAAACATTCCATACAGAAACAGATAACTCTACAATAATATCACCCACACATGCACTATTATGTACCTATTTCAAAATTAGATTAAACTATGAGCTGCCTTAATATAAGTGCCTTTATTATTGCAATTTCTACAAACACTGCGCATCCGGTAGGTTCACTTTTTAACTTACAAATTTTATACTGGTATTATATGTGGAAAACGTGTTTACATAATTAGTAGGTTAATGTTAAAGCCGATAAGCATTATCGCATGATTTTTATTGATAGTAATCAACTGATTTAATTAGTAACTTATTGACGTAAACCCGTTGTAATTTTGTAGTACTGTTGTGTGTGCGCGTTAACGCAGGGAATAAAAATGACAATATTGCGTATCGGTAGATAGCTCCTTAGCCATTAAACTTAGAAGATAAGTTAAATACAAATTGTCTATTTTAAAGTGCATAATCCAAAAAGTTTGGTTTCTACAGGAGTACCTAATTAGCAGGTACAATATAGAAACCTTAGACTTTTTAACTAAAGACCAACCTTTTATTTAATTTTAACGATTTCCTTATAATTTTACATCTTTTAGAATAAAGATTTCTTCAATGATTTATATATCATTTTACATATTTGCAAGTTAATAAAATGACACTTTCTTAGTAATTTCAAGTTAGGCGTATCTCAGTAAGTTTCTAAAGTATAATATAATAGGATTTATGGTATAGAATTTATTAACATGAGCTTACTTTAATCTATTGTCAAAATTGAATTTCAACTATACAGATGCTGATTCACAAAATTTATTCAATGCAACAAATTTTGATCTTAGAATGTATCCTTCATATTATTTAAACACAAACCTATAGTTTTAATGCCTTGTTGGTCTATTAATACGGCTTTTCATTTCTGTTAAATATGTTCTATAACAAATCAAATAGTATTCAGGACTGATATTTTATAGTTACTTGTTCAATGTATTCGTTGATAACAGAAATAAGTCAATACATAATAATTAGTGTCAAAGCAAGCTATGAATAATATATACTAAAAGCATATAACTGAATAACAAAATTAATATATTTCTAATTTATCAATGTGACCACCATTTTTAAGTGTGGCAAAAAAATGGAATAAGTCTGATGGAAAAAAGGGTTATTCATAAAATTAAGTTCCATTTAAACAATTTATTTGCATAAAATGCTATATCTTTGCATAAATTTAACACGCCACTAACTTGGTAAATATTTTGAACGCCTTTGTCTTTCGTCATTTTTAAGATACGGTTTATGAGGTTCTAAAACATCTTTCACCTATCCTCTAATAGTTTCGGAGCAATAATTTAAGTTTGTATCGATTGTTTAGTTATAAAACTGATGCAAGAGTAACATTGTCAGGTCAAATCCTGTTGATATATAAGAACCAATTAAAAATATTAACTGAAATGCATAAAATTGTAATATAATAAATATTGTAATCGAACCACCATTTTGACAGAGATTTTTGAGATAGTTTTAAGAGTCAACTGATTTCTCTAAAACTTAAACCAATTTTAATCATAAAGAGTCGTAAAAACAAAAGATGAATCGAAAACAAATGAACAAACAAACTTGTTCAAAACTAATATTTGTGTAGTATTGTATACTTACTTCCTAAATTACAAAATGAATTTTTCGAAAGAAGAACTTGTTAATATGATTTACGTCCTTGGTGAAAGCGATAAAAAATGTCCTTTAGCTCATCGAATATATAAGCAAACCCGCAAGTTTCAGCATTTGCAAGATTGAAAGAGCGTTTCGAGCAAATAGGCAGTATTCATTACGAAGACAATTTAGAACGAGAAAGAACCGCAATTAACGAAGGTAATGAACATTTAGTTCTTCAATCCGTGATTGAAAATCCTCACGTTTCTTGCCGACATTTGGAATTAGAAGTTGGAGTTTCAAAAACATCAGTTAATAGAATTATAAAAAAATATAAATATCATCCATACCATGTCCAACTTGCATAAGAATTAGACGAGGATGACTTCGTTAATAGATTATACTTTTGCAATTGGGCCATAAATAAACATTTAGAAAAACCTAACTATTTTAGTACGATCTTATTTACTGATGAAGCTGCTTTCTACAAAAATGGATACGTTAATAGACATAATTTCCATTATTACGATACTGAGAATCCCAGATTTATAATTCCTGTTGATCTTCAACACCGCTGGTCACTTAATGTCTGGGCTGGAATTATTGGGGAAAGAATTATAGGACCATATTTTTTTGAAAACATGGTCAATGGAGATTCATTTTTAAACTTCTTGCGCAACGAATTTGAAACTTTTATTGAAGATTTACCTTTACAAACCCTTAGAGAAATGTGACTGCAATTAGATGGCGCCCCTCCGCATTTTAGCAGAAACGTTAGAAATTATTTAAATATCCAGTTTCAAAACAAATGGATTGAAAGAGGAGGGCCGATCTCCTGGCCTGCCAGATCGCCTGACTTGACAAAGCTGGACTTTTTTCTTTGGGGTTGGATTAAAGAAAAAGTCTATCAAACTCCTCCAACGACTATAGATGATATGAAGGGAAGAATTAGAGACGTCATTCAAAATATAAATGTTTCCACGTTACGAAAAGTAAATTTGTCGTTTATTCAAAGACTTCATGTTTGCCAGCAACAAAATGGTGGTCACATTGAGCATTTATTATAATTTTAAGTGTTTGTATTTCAGATGATATGTTTTTTAGTTCCTTATGTATTCATAGCTTGCTTTGAATGACTAATGTTACTCTTGTTCAGTGTTATCAATGAAAAAAATTGAATAAACTTAAATATCTTCGAAACTATTAGAGATAGGTATAGAACATATTTAACAGAAATGAAAGCCGGCTAATAGACGAAGACAAAGCATCAAAAAAATATAGGGTGATGAAGTTATAGCATTTTCAAATTTATGTTATTGAATTAATTTTTGTGATCACCGTGTATATTGAAATCCAATGTTGACAAAAGATTAAGGTAAGCTCATATATGAATACATTATATACCAAAGATTATTTTTTTATCTTTAAAACATCTGAGATACGCCTACTTGAATTACTACATAAAAATGTCAGTTTTTAGTTAACTTTACAAATATCTAAAAAAACAGTAAGATTTAGCTTGTAAGTAATTCTTATAAAAAAGATGTAAAATTATAAAGAGAATCGAAAAATAAAATAATATATAGGGTATTCTATTTAAAAATCAAATTTTCTATATTGTACCGCTTTTATATTACACCCTCTAGAAACCAAACTATTTTTAGATTATGCAGCTTATAAAAATAGGCAACTTTCGTATTTAAACTTATCTTCTAAGTTTAATGGCTAAGGAGCTGTCTACCGAATATGCAATATTGGGACATTCTGTATATATATATATATATATATATATATATATATATATATATATATATATATATATATGATATATCGGGAGCTCTTGCAGGCCTTGGATTGTTGGCATATCTTCCTATCCAGCGATTAGGAAATTTTAGGTCCACCCATGACTTTACTGCCACCGTTGAATGAATAGATGTGCCATCTTGTTGGAAAAACGTGTTGATTCTCGTTCTCAGGGGAAAATTATCCAAACAATTTGATAAATATGTCTGAAGCGTATTTAAATATCTCGCAGAATTTAAATTTTCTCTAAAACTGGCCCCACAATTTCATCATTTAAAATTCCACACCAAACGTTGATTTTAAACGAATATTGATCCCGGCATTCGACCTTAAAGTTAGGTTTTTCATCTGCCCACCATCTACAGCTTTGGGAACTTACGATACCATTTGATGTACAACTGGATTCGTCAGAATAAAGAATTCTTCTCGAAAAATATTCATCATTCTCTATTTCTCCTTGGAACCAAAAAGAAAATTCTAACGCGGCGCCTGGGTCTCTTTCCTGAAGGGTATGAATAAATTTGGGTTTGTATGGCTTGAATTTATTTAATCGCATACTTCTTCTAATTGATCGCTCAGAAACATCGGTAATTTCTTGCTGCTGTGATAACGATGTCCTCGGAATCTCCACAGTAGATAGAACAACATTCATAAGTTTGTCATCATTACCCTGTGTTCCGTTTTATATTTATTTTCAACAGATCCATTTTCTTTAAATTTTTTTATTATTTTTGCAACTGTTGCATAACTAATATTTTTAACTGTGTGTCTTGCATTAAAAATATCTGCAGAGAAGTGTGATCATTATCACCATACACTAAAATAATCTCAACTTTTTTGGACACTTAGACATGCAACCATTACAGTGAATAATTGGTTTTCACACGCCAGTGAAAATTAGACTAACAGCGATATCGGAAATGTCAAAATGATATTGTTTACTATTATCAATTTTTTTTCCAAAGCGTACGTTGCAAAATATCAAAGCGAAATAAGGAATAATGAGTACTTGTGAGACATGGTTGTAGTTGTAAATAAAGAATTAAATTTCTATTCATTTGCGAACAAGGATTTATTGATAAAATTTAAGTGTTTTGATGTTCTCTATAACCCCTCACATTTATTAGGTATGATCTTGAAGGAATATGTCGTTTACCCCATTGGATACAAAAATTGAGGTATTTTTAAGAATAATTGTGAATGACCTAATTTGTTACTTATGGGTCAAATGAAACTTATGTTTTATAGCGTATTGTTGTTCCATCACATAATAACTGATCTCCGCAATATTTTGTTTCCCGTAAAATACAGGGGTGGTAGAAAAGAAAGGAAAATCGTAAATATTTTTTTTCAGAGAAGGTGGCTAAAATTTCGTATTTGACATATCTTTTCAGTTACAAACAACTTCTTCAAATGACATTTTTGTGTATTTTGAGAAATAAGGGTACTTTACTCTTGAGTTGCATTCACATTTTCGAATCTCCCTCGTATAACAAACGAGATATTCGAATTTTTGCAAGTCCATTTTAGCTTTGCGATCTAGCAAGCACTTTTATCAAGAATAAAATTTTCTGAAAAATCAACAATACATTTTTTTTCCATTTGTATCCAACTTTATGCCTGTCACTATACAGAGTGCGGCATTAGTGCGTCGAAGTACGATATATCCGTTATTAAAGGAGAAAAAAGTTATTTATAACAATTATAGGCAACTTCAAACTTCACATCATAAAATTATTTTCGTGTTTACAGGATGTTACATATTACCAGGGTGAAGCAAACATACTTTTTTAAATGGCACTTCCTATATATTATTTCAGATTTAGATTAAGCTCATCTCCCTATACTTCCAATATACGGTTTCATTACGTTATACAGGGTATTTCAAAAGTTACCGTCAATTGTACACGAAAATCATTCTCATTTCAACGTCCTGTATACCCTAGGGTCTGAGGGTTCAGCTACATGCTGAGTGTCAAGACCGGACCTGCTTCGTATTCTCTGAAACCCGTTTTCATGCAATAAGAAAAATTTGATATGTTTGGTTATCCAACCATTCCATTGTGTATGCATACTGTACAATTCGATCTTTTCAAGTTTGCTCTATGAACAATTGTAATGTCAACTTCTAACTCTACGATTTAAAGTTTCATGACTAATGTGGTAAAATGAAAGATAAGACTGAAATGAAGAATGGAAGAGTCGTATTTTCGGACAAAATCTTGACAAAATTAATCAAATTTGAGCGCTGTAGTTGTTTACATAAAGCCGGATTAACTATTTGTGATGTTGCTGGCTATGTAGGGGACCTAGGGCTTCCAGCTGCATGCTGAGTGTCAAGATCGGATCTGCTTCGTATTCTCTGAAACCCGTTTTCGTGCAATAAGAAAAATTTGATAAGTTTGATATCCAACCATTTCCATTCTGTATGCATTCTGTAGAATTCGATCTTTTCAAGTTTGATCTATGAATAATTGTTATGTCTACTTATTACTCTACGATTTGAAACTTGATGTCTAATGTGGTGAAATGAAAGATAAGACTGAAATGAAGAATGGAAGAGTCGTGTATCCGGACAAATCTCGACTATATTTATCTCAAGAAGATGGTAAAATGGTCATATTATCAACATTATCGAGATTATAGACATCATCGGCATTATCGACATTATCGACATTATCGACGTTATCGACATTATCGACATTATCGAATTACCGACATTATCGACATTATCGACATTATCGTCATTATCGACATTATCGACATTTTCGACATTATCGCCATCATCGACATTACCGACATTATCGACATTATCGACATTATCGTCATTATCGACATTATCGACATTTTCGACATTATCGACATTATCGACATTTTCGACATTATCGACATCATCGACATTATCGACATTATCGACTTGACATTATCTACATTATCGATATTACCGATATTACCGACATTATCGATTTATCGACATTATCAACATTATCAACATTATCGACATTATCGACATTATCGACATTATCGGCATTATCGACATTATCGCCATTATCGACATTATCGACATTATCGCCATTATCGCCATTATCGACATTATCGTCATTATCGACATTATCGACATTATCGACATTATCGACATTATCGACGTTATCGAGATTATCGACATTATCGATATTATCGATATTACCGATATTATCGATTTATCGACATTATTGATATTATCAACATTATCAGCATTATCAACATGTCATATTTTATATTCTTAATTTGAGAATAATTTAAAGACTACAACGTATTATAATACAAGTAAAAAGCAGACAAGCGTCCAATTGAAGCGATTTTTTTATTTATTTGACCCCAACGGTATTAACGTATGAAGACTGAATATCATTCGAACAAAACCTGACTACGTAGATTAGCTCTTGATCAACGAGATAATGCATTTTGCCTTAATCACAACAAAAATGATGGATTAACATCAATATGTAAAATTTAGTCCAAAGTTGAAGTACTGATGGGTTACATACTTTGGTTCAGACCCCAACAAAATTTGAGTGTAAATATAGATTTTGATCAATATTCAGCCCAAATGCTGACCAACACTCATGGACCTTTGAAACTTTGCTGTTCATCGGGGAGGCAATCTATTTTGTCGCGTCCGCAATCAAATTGATGTGAAATTAGATCACCCCAAATTCCTTCGATGGCCAAGAACTAAATGCTGTGACCCACGAGTGCTTTAGCTTATCTAGCCAGCCTATTTTCCCATGACCCAAAATAGATTTGTGATTACTTTGGGCAACATCCGGGAACAACTGCTAACCAACACTCATAGACCCCGGTAGCCAGAGATTCTATTTTGTCTACCCATAAAATTTGGTGCATGACTTTTGGGCAAGATTCCTGTGCTTCACTGTTGATCTCTACTAATTTTGGAAATGTTGCTGTACTTTGCACAACTGGATTACCTAGTTTATCATATAGCGAAAACCAGAAGTCGATAAGTGATCTAGGGGCCGAGTTGTATTGTACACAAACAGACACACGACCCATTTCATATTGTGCAGGCGCCACACGGCCTTAGGTTTACATTATTTTACTCTTTTTTAGAAAATGATCAATGTGAGAGACAACAAAAGAATAATTTGGTTTGGAAGCTACATAGTAAGAAAGAAAACTTAGAGCTTTGCTTTTTCCGTAACTGTGCACAAAAGTGAACACACCTCACGGCCATAGTTTAAATTGTTTTACTCGTTTTTTTACGGATTGCTGAGGTACACGGTCAAGGTGTGCGCTATGGAAGGAATTATATTTTACGTTTATAGAAGCGACTTAACGGGAAACCAAGTTGGACATGTCCTGATTTTCTGACAGGATTGGGGGATTTGATTTTCTGACCAAGTACGTAAACATATTGTAAAATTCTACATTGGTGTTTCTAGCTCAATGCAGCAAACTTATTGCATAAAACCGTATTTTGATATCTTAAGCCTTTTAAGAGTAATAACAAGGACTGGTGAACGAATGGACAGACGGGCGCAATTATTCTTTGGAAAATTCGCAGAAAAAATTATGTGGAACTATTTGTTTAGTGTATGGTCCAGATCGCGTAACGTGTGGATTATGCGCACGAACCGATATACTCTGTATGGAAAATAATATACACTGGGTGATTTCTTAGTACCAAAAATGTCACTTTATTTCTACTTTCCTCGAGAACGTATCTGATGGATGGTGGAGAGTTGTTAAAAGAACATTTAAGGTCTTCTAAATATCTTTTGAATTAAAAATGTGAAATACATTACTTCCCTTAAAAGTTAATCCCTCCAATTAGATAACATGGCAATTTGTTCCCGATAATCTACTATTTTATTCTGTAATGTGAAGCTATTGTGATTTACAAACAATCTAGTAATTTTAACAGACAATGAAAAGATGTCCTCTTAAATAGGTTTTGGGATAAAGTTCATAAGTAAAATAATATTCCTAGGCATTCAAGTAATTTAATGATTTATCTAATGGTACCATCAAAGCAATACATTGGCTTTACCGAATGCTTATAAAATAGTAATAATAATTGATGTATTGTTTCTATTCATGCAATAATCATGCCCATTATACTAACTTGACATTAATAAAAATGAAATATTCTTCTGTTTCTTTTTTGCTTGTTTAGAGTTTACATAATCATATTCATTATAATAGACTAGAATGATGCTACTTCTAGTACTGCTAATAGGTTTACCATGCCAACTATCCAAAGTTCAGATCTCGTACCACACACAATTTTGTTCAGGGTTTACACTTTCAGCAGAAGTAGGCGCATCAAAGTCTTCATCAGCAGTAACGAAGAACCCACAAGACAGCTTACGTATTAAAGAAGCATCTCCCGCCGAATAGGCGACCCCCTTGTTCATCCTAGCAGGGGAGGAATCCCGCATCCCATTGGACAACGTCACTGCAAGCGGTAAGCGGAGCCTCGTTCACGTCTCTTATTGGTCCAACAACCACAAACTTCCGGAAAGGGTGGGCTTAAGTAATCATCCACATCGCTGATTGGTGTGACGTCACTTTCTGCGCCAGGATGTATTGTTGCGGGCCAAATACTCATTAGAGCATCAGCCCGTAAAGATAATGTACGGGCAACGGCATACGTCAGTGGTGTGGGCTGAGTTTTTACTTAATACTGTAAAAGGGCAGTCGTCACAACTCCATAACGTCAAAATCATGAACAATGTCACAAAGGCGCCGCTTGTTAGATACATTTATAGCGGAAAGCGCCATGACCTAGATCTTAATAATGGCCTAACAGGAAACCATAATGTTCACTCAAAATAAAATACTCTCCTCCCTGAACATTCTACTCCAAAAACATTTACGCAATGTTGACCTAAACTCAATAAAATATTAAGCGTCATATAACAGCCGCAAAATTGCGAAAATAAAACTAAAACTAATTAAACATTTCGATAAACTTCAACGTCAAAATTATTGGCTCAAATAACCAAGAATAACTGGTCAAAACGGTAGTCAATTATTCATTTTAAAACGAAAACAAACCTAAACACGATCGAAAATTCCAATAATTTAATAGACAACAAAATTCAGGCCGTAATACCTCATTCGAAAAATGCACAACCATTCCCAAACAAATGAGCAAACTGCTTTCCTTTTAAGGTAAATCCAGGACACTCGCAAAATTATCGCGAGTACTTCATAATCTACGTTACGTTATTCAAAACATCCTTTAAACTTCTTACCACAATCAAGGTAGCAAATACACTAATTTAAGAATTCTAATTAATCATGACGTTGAAGCTTATATATATATATATATATATATATATATATATATATATATATATATATATATATATATGATAAAAAAAACAATTAAACAGTTGCCGCTGAAAACTCGAGTAACTCCGAATTCTCATAAAATCAATATATCACATAGCTTCGTTACTTTAAATTCTCGTACGCGGCCAAAACGAAGACATGTCGAAACTGAATCAGCAAGAGAATTACCTAATAGATACAAACTGCGTTCCCAAAGGTATCTCGAGGTTGTCGCTGTTTTGACAGATGCCTTCCTACGAAAATGACCTTTAATACCTCGTCTTTAGTAATCTAATTCTTTGTGTTTAAACCAAAATTTATCCAAAAGGGAGTTTTAAACTTGGAAACGATGTATCATACGAAGAAACAATTTTATATTTAAGTAATCATACACGAAGTATTTTCATTTTCAGCTAACGAAATTTACCAAAATTTAAACTAACGAGGACTAACAATTATTTACACAAGCTAAACTAAAATCTCTTTCCCCTGAAATAGGAAACGCACGCAGAGAAATTACTCCTAATTTTACAAACGATTGCAATTTATTAAAGGTAACAAACCAAAATTTACAGAATCGGGACCCTGAATTTTAATTAGTAATAAGAACACCCTAAACATCCTCAAATAACAAAAAAGGTAATTAACTTAATTCTTTCAAAGGTTTACGCTTTGACAAGTTCCAACTATAATACCTTTCTGAAGGAGGACAATAATGCAAGACCTAAAGTTCGATAAGCACCGATGGTTCGATAGATTTGTAGACACACGGGACAATACATAGCCTTATTACTCAGGCTCACACGCACACTTGCGCTCGTAGCCGACTTGCACCATTCGCGTCCTCGCTTACACTCGCACTAGCACTTTTAACCGTATCCTGCACCTGCACCAACACACACAGGCCAACATCCACACACACACACACACACACACACACACACACACACGCACACACGCACACAAACACACATGCGCACAAGCACACGCACACGTACACACGCACACACTCACACGCGCACACACGCACACAGCACACACGCACACGACACACGCACACACACGCACACACGCACACACGCACACTCGCACAGGCGCACACACGCACACACGCACACACGTACACACGCACATATATGAACACACAAGTATACCATCTCTATTACCCTACGGCGTCTGGTATGCTAGTACAGCTTGCTTTCCCGTGTGGACTGGCTGACTGGAGAAATAGCATTAGTATTGGCGATGGCTTGATTTTAATCGGAATTAGGGATTTTGAAAGATTACCTAAATTCACGTGCACTCACACTCACACTCACACGCACATACTCACATACATTCACACGCACACGCATACACACGTACACACATACGCATATTATTGATACTACTGAAGAACAAAGCTGTTATTGAATGCAAGTTAAAATCAATAGGCAAGTTGGAATTATCTTGGCAGTGGTTTCTTCTGTACAAGAGAGAGTATCACCATTTCTGCTGGATGTAATGAAGTGTGCACAATCAGAACAGCTTGCACTAGAAAATATCAACGCCTCTAATATTCCAACCGTCCCTTCCAAACAATTGTGTGTGAATTTCCGCCGATCTTTATTGCTGACTGACCAAACTTTGAGTTTAAGCTTCTTGGAGATTTCAGAAGAAACGGAGATTGGATGAACGAAGAAAAGGGAGATGATCTGTGATAAGAGTCACCCCACACCAAAATTCAGATATTATCGCATTAGAACAGAATTAAGTAAACTTTTGGCAAGATGTTACGCTCTAAAATGTAATAGACGTCAATATCAGGGTCATAATACCTAACTCGAAAGTACACAGGCACGCCGCAACAAATAAAACAATTTGGCTTACCTTTATGGCAAATCCATGAACTACTGTGTCTACAGTCTGTAGGTTGATTCCTATGAAACTTCAAAGATAACTTTCGAATACTCGCAAAACAATCACTGGCATGCAAATAAGCCAGCTGTTCGGTCAACGACCTATTTACTTTATAATTACGTTACGGTATGTCTATTAAAACTTATCTTCAAATGCGATTATATCAACAGACCAAAATGACTAATTAACTCTCATATTATTACGTTAAGGCTTGAACTAAATAATCAATCAACTGAAAAGTTGTCATTCTAAAGTTATGTAAATTAAAAATTTCTCTAAAACCAACAAATCACTCAATAACTGAATGCAACCCAAAACTTTTAAATTTTGAATAAACCTTGTAATGCGCACGTTGTGAGAAAAGATAAAGATTACAAAATGTGTACACTTGAAAAAAATAATACTCAATTAATATCTACTATACATATATTGAATTTAATCAGGATTAAAATAAGCAATTAGTATTTTGTCCGAAACACATTGAACATAATTTTGTATCGTAAAATTTTTAACAAAATTGATTTAGATTGAGTCTTGTAAGCTCAGATAACCCTAATTTACTTACTTTATATGTCCTAAATCTTTAAAGTACCCCAAAAATAAAACAGTATAATACTAATTTCGTTGAACACATAAACTTTAACAAACGGTAATGCATAATTTTCGCTAGCGAAATCAAAATAAAACGCAGATAAACAACATATACAATTAATTTAGGAATGAATATGCTTTTTTCGCTGAATTGATATCTAGACGTTACTCAAATAAATTTAAACAAAAGGCTTATTCATTCGTCTAAATAAGTACAAATAAACACCTTATTAAAATCACCAAAAAATTCAGAAAAATATGTAGTTACCTTCACAAAGCACCAAAATAATCAATTGAACTTCCTTTTCTTTTCAGCGGTTCTGCAATGAACCCTTAATCAATGACTCCAGTTATCTGTACAAAACTTCATAACGGCAAACTTTTAAACCAAAAACCATACGCTACGATCACTAGTTCATCTGGTTGACGATAATATATACATATACACGAATATACTTTATTTACTTGAAATTATTAAAGCGTCACTGTGTACAGCAAATTTGTTCTTTATTACAGGCCAGATGTGTAATCGAAACTAACATGTTATAACCGGAACCATTAACTAATAATCCGCCAGAAAGGCGATATTCATCCAAAAGAAATAAGGTGCGCACTAGTAGTAAACACGTAACCCACATTCTCTGAACTCGACAATGGCAATCACTGACAACGATATACGATACTATATTATTTTACCGACATGGATTGGTCTAATCCATATCCCTTGAAGGGTTAATTGGGAATCTTCCCCAATGAAAACTCTTTCACCACGGTACAGACGTAAGATTTCCCCCTGTTTCAGCAAATGCTTCGAGTACGCAGCCGAGCTGCTAATTATAACAGGAGTCTTCACATCCCTACATCTTAACCAAGACTGACTTAAGCAGCCATATTCAATTTCATATCCCTTAAATCTCAATTAGCCAATTCTACATCAATACTTTAAATCATGGTACGTGATAAGGATTAAGACACATCGGGAAAGGGAACGGAAAATTACGTCATAAAAAAACGTACCACGTTGCACAAGATCTCACGCCACGTTATCAATGAAACCTGATATCCTCACCAAAGAAATCCTTTTTGAAAATCATCCTTAATATAACGTATATAGAGTCCAACCTCTTTGTTTAATTAATAAATGTATTAAAATTAAATTAAATTAATATAATTTCACAAGAGGTAATTGCCCTTTCAACTAATAAACTATATAACAAGAAATAACTATTATTTACACAAAATTAATCTAAATCTCTTTCACAAAAATAGGAATACGTACGTAATGAATCGTAATTTTAATAATTATTTTAATTTATCAAAGGTGGCCAAACTCAAAAAATTCGTATATGATCCTTACAGAAATGGAATTATAAATTTTAATTTGTAATAAAAAACAAACATCCTCAAACCACAAACGAAAATAATATTATACCCATATCTTATATTTCTCAAATTACGTTTAATTAATCGACATGAAATTCATTCTTTTAATTCTAAATACCCTATTCTAAATATTTCAACCATAGAAAAAAAACGTTTAAACAATTTCAATCCCCAATACATTAACACTTGGAAGCAAAACATTTTAAATCTATTAATTTTTAACACCGAAATTCAAACAAAAACGAGAAGAGAAAAAGTTATCTGCCGTACGTTACTTAAAATTTTCACACCCGGTGACAGTGTAGGCAAATAATTACCCTGTTTGATTGTAACAGAATACATCAAAATTCAATATGTGTTTCGACAATTACATTATTAACAACTGTTAATAGTTTAACTGCGACGTATGACCTGCAAAAAATGTCAACCCCACCATGATATACTGAAGCCCTGCAGTAGTAAGATTGCGAACAAGGGTCCCATGCTAATACATTCAAGAACATTACAATTTGTGGTCCAATGTTCACGAAAGAAAAATACACCAACTTTCTTGTTAATAATATAAGATTCCAGTTCATTAACTGTATTTTTTAATGACTGAATATTAATATGAAGACTTGCTAGGCTATTTGAGTTTTTATTGGTCACGTGAGCGCTGATGATTTTGCACTTCGGAGAAGGAACCTATAGACATACGCACCACTTAGCCAAATATCAGCATTCATAATTTTTTTGAAGTTCGATAAATCTACAGTTACTTTAAAGAATGTTTCGATTTTAATTTCTCACATCGAACCTCTGAAAACATTGGCTCAAGAAATTTATGCAGGATATCAACAGTTGTTGAAGCTTACGGCTTTAATTTAACACACGGCATTACTTTTGTTATTATTTCCTATAATTGGAAAGTTTCTTCTGATTCTCTTATTGACAACAGTTATCCATTCATCAGAGTTTGCATTATCAGTTAGAGAACTGGCATTCGAGAAGCAGTGATTGCTTCTGATTTCTTTCTATTTTTTACATTACACTATCTACTTTAGATGAAGAAGCTGTCGGTCCGACGTCTGGTTTTGTAGACGTACTATTTCCAGTAGTTTCCACAGACGATGGATTATTCTTATTTAACCGTTAATTTATTTTCTTATCCGAATGCAACAGGGGCTAAACGTGTGGAATCTGTATTGCTAGAGTTGACGATCACATATTGTAATTTATTTAGAACCACAATTTGATTCTGTAATGAACTAACAGTAATTTCTTGATTATTAATAAGTCTATCATTATACAATCGTGGTTCCTTTAAAACTTGATCTCCATTTCCAATCATTTAATAATCATTAAAACCTTGTCATCAATTATCTTAATATTTTCATTTTTTGTGTGGTTAACACACCCAGGGTAATACACTGCACTACATTTCACACATTTGAGGAATACTTTTGCAAGTTTTATTAAGAACAGCCGCTGTGACATCCGTATTATTCCGCATTATTTATTAAGCCACCATATACCTCTTAGAAATGTTAATTAGAATAATTACGAGATTATCTTAACTGGGTTCACATTATTATAATAAAATTATGTACAATATTTACAAGTTGAGGAATACGATTATTAACTGAAAATGTTAACACGTTCGTCTTTTTAGAGGGTGTTGAATGCAATTGTCCTCTTTAACCAACTGTAGTTCGCCTTTAATAAAATATGTTTACGAAGCTGAATTACGTATAGCGATTTGTTTGGTGTGGTTAAATTATAAGGGAATTCAACGGACCGGACATTTATTAAAAGAAAGGGTTTACGTTTAAAACGTAAATTAATTGCGAATTTTTCTTAACACGTAATTTACCACGACTGATTACAACATAATAGGGATAGTAAGGCATAATTGATATTTATGAAAGATTTAAAGGTTAAATGCATGTTTCTGGGTTACTTTAAGATGTTCATAATAGGCTGAATTTCACTTCTATTAGGAAAGGATTTACACTCAGGTGGTAAATTACTGGGGTTTTTCCTTGTGAAAGTTGATCAGAACTAACGGTATACTCTATACAGGTGTATGAGTCTTTGCAGCTAAGATCAATAAAGCATAGGTGCATAACCTTCGACTCCGTCTGGGACGCTTTTGTTTCTCGACGAACAGAACACGATACTATGTTACGGCATTACGCTTTTATCTTCCGTTGTGTTTTCCTGTAGGTGGTGTTTAAACACTTACGTGCAGGCGAGATCTTGCATTGATTGGTAGCAGGTCTGAAGTTACACAGGAACTGTCAGGAGGTGCAAGGACGGTTGAAGAGCGAGCCCACAGTGGTAAAGATCCCGAGAAAAATTTCACTTCTGTTAGGACGCCTATCGATTTTTATACAGGTAAGATTTGGGCGATAATGGCTTCGAATATGACGTCAGCGACATTCATTGGTTCATCTTGGGCATGGGTAAACAGTGGAGCTCTGACGTTTAAAGACAGAAAGGATAAAAATTGATTGATTTTTTAATTCTGAATTCCATTAATTGAGGAAAATTCTTAATTAAAAACTATATCAATCGAGATACTTGATGTGAAGACTCCGTATCGCACACTCACTAATCGTAGTACTACTTTTGTTAATTTTTCATTCGATATAATTTCTTTACTTCTAATAAATGGTAAAATGACGTTTTATGTGTTTGTTCGAATTTAGTTTAAAAAGAAATAAAGTAAATAACAGTATTGTTTTTCTTAAATATTTTTATAGGGTATTAATTAGAACTAAAAATGCAATACTGTATGAGTGTACAGCTGTACACACTTAAGTTTTACTAATACGGTTATCGCAATTACATCTACATTAGCATAATTGACTCTACGTCTTATTAGCCTACCAATGCATATAAAAATTTACATGAGTACGATAATCATTTTTTTTTACACATTTAGTATTAGTTCTACTTTCACCTTAACAAAACTGAAAAGTGACTAACAAACTCGTATTAAATTTAGATTTTAGAACGGCAACATTAGTAACTTTATGGAAATAGGAGTTATTTATTAAGACGGAGTTTCTTCGAAATTATAATATATGAGAACCAGAAAGCCCAGTATAATAGAACGTTGTTATTAAAACGTAAACTATTTACCTACTAATTAAAAAAAATAAACCTACACAAGCACTAATAATTGTGTACATACAATTATATTAAATGAAATTTTTATTGCACACGTGTAACAAATTAAAAAGGAAAATTAAAATCGTAGCTTTTGTTTTTTTAAACAGTGTATTTTTCTATACATATTTTATATAAATTTATACGTTTCGATAACAAGTACAGTTACCGTCTTCAATACATGGTGATATCTGTAAGAACTGCTTGAGATGTTTATGAAATATGAAAAAGATGAAAACGCAAACATAAGCATACCATTAATAATACAGTTTGATAATCGTATAAAGCCAACTATGGAATCTAATTTTAGTAAAGAATAACTAGACCCTTAATAAATTAAATATCATTAAACTTTCTTGAAGATTTCAAATTAGAACACCTTCTAACGGCCGAAGGCTAACATTGAAAAATGTCATAATCAAAGAACAAATTTAACAAAATGTAATCAAATTAAGACGTAAGTGAAAGGTCGTGAAAAACTTTAATATGAAATGATAAAAGTATTCACAAATACAACCTTTTTTGATAATAATAGTAATAATAAAATGTTAAATTATTATAGTGCTGTGGTAAGTTAACATATTTAATTGGTAAAGCATTTACTTCAAGGTCTAGGAGAGAAAACAACAAAAAACCTAGACGTACCAGAAGGTCCAATTAGAAATCAGACTTACATTATACCCTTTTTAATTATAAGATACCAAAATCTATTTAAACGGAAATTTCTTCGTGCCTATTGCAGTTATTAAGATGTTTATATATTTCAATATCTTCGCGTTGTAAGCGAACATAATAATGAGTTTGTCTTGACAATATTTTCATATTATCAAATTGTATATTAGGTTTAAATTATTTAAATCATGCTCAGCTACCGCAGATTTCGTCGGTTGACCCAATCTACAAAATCTCGTATGTTCTTTACGTCTTGTATCAAAGCTACGTTTTATGGTTCCAATGTACATTTTCCATAAGAAAAATATAACATACTCCGGAAGATGACAATGGGTTTGAAACATACTTAGATGACTTTCAATTTTTCTGGTAGGTTTAAAACCAGTCCTAATGCTATAAGGCCTCGTGTAGTGGCGTTGTGACTTGACCTTCTCCTGTGCGTAAGTATTTTACGAGACGAGATTAAAGTACGTCTACGTTGCCTACGGTTTCTAATTATAAATGTAAAGTAAATCCAGCCTAGCCTGACGTCTGATGTGGCAGGTCCTTGGGTGCACTCCTTTTCCTCGTTTATCGGCCTGAACTGGGCAGTATTAATTTGTTTGGAATAAAACGGATTATGTATAGATTTTGGCGGTGATGTAGAACTTTTGCGTCCACAGGGTCGGATCTGTAACAAACTGTGTTTATCGGTCGGTGTTTTTCGGTAGCTTTCGGGTTCTGGGTTTCCGGAGCCCCACGTTTAAGTGTCATGTATATAAGGCCCGTAACCTATTAGTTACGTTAATGAAAATTTTATTCTATCAGCGCCTTAGCTAGGTTCGAAGGTTATCTCTGGGATACACTGATTAAAATTACTTAATAAAAAACTATTTTCCACCTTCTGATAAACAAAGTCAGACCGGTTTTACAACATCTTATATATACTATTTATTTTACAATACTAAATATTTATTATCTCCACTTATGGCTACTAATTATAATAACAATGATGTACACTTTCATTTGATAGACGGCGAGAGGTGAACAAGGAAAAACCACAATTGGCGGTGGCTGTGTCGCTCCTGCGTCGGCTACGAACGGCTGTTCTGCTTATATTAAATGACGGAAAATCGGTTAGTAATATAGTGACTACAATCAATAATAATTACTTTGCAATAAAAAGTTTAATGTATAAATGAATAAAATTTCCTAAATTCAGCTCTGATCTCAGGTAGCGGATTTTCTCTCTGGTAATACTATTAAAAGGTGATTTAGTGCACTGTTTTCAGTTTGTGTACATTTTTGAAGAAACGTTTCTAGGTCAATGTTCGTAAAATAAAATTCATATTTTATTTTTAAAGTGAACGTTTACGCATTTGTTTTGGGTGGGATATTTATTAATTTTAATTATTCCGGAAATGGTGGTAGCTTCATGAAGCAGGCTGTAATTAGGTAAGGGATAATTAAAGGATTACTTTAATTAAAATACGGAGGAGGTGGACTACCACGGATGGTGCTTATAGAAATAGATATGTTAATTTCTCTGGCCTTATGGTGAGCGGTGATTTTTATTATTCTGTTCCGCCTTAGCGGAATGTTATCAGGGTTTAAGTGATGTATGTTAGTGGACCAGTGGGATAGAAATACGGAAATTAATTAACTCGGGACTAATTTAGGCAACAGGAAGTTTCGCTGTGAGTATAGCCTATCGAGTTTACTTCCGGGATATCGGGGTTTTGAGAACTTGATTTAAAATCACGCAAAGTAAAGAAGTTCGTGTGTGCGCGCGTGTGCGTGTATTTAGTATAGTATAATATATATGATATATATATATATATATATATGCGTGTGGTGTGCATGTGTGTGGTGTCTGTGTGCCTGTGTGTGTGTGTGTGTGTGT